>DWDX01004713.1:0-11340 GCA_018245675.1 Agara michaeli | reverse complement strand
CGGGGTCGTGATTTACACGGGAATAACTTTGTGACGCACTAATTTTAACGCGGGCGAAGCCGCGGGCAATGCTAGTTTTAAATATTTATTCACTTAGGATATTCTTTACTAGCTTTTGCCCGCGACTTAGTCCCGTAGAATTTCGTAAAATGTATGTTTAGTTCACCTCGACGTATCGCTACATATATTATTATACATATGTTATTATACATATAAACCTTCCTCTTGAATCGCTCTATCTATTAAGAAAAACCGCATCAAAATCCGTTGCGTAGTTTTAAAGATCTAAGCATACATACGGACAGACAGCGGAAAGCGACTTTGTTTTATACTATGTATGTAGTGATAGTGATAGTAAAAATACAGATATTATTGATTATATATGTATTTGTAAGATAATAGACATTTAAATATCACAGAGAATTTTGTCTATCAAGGATTTTATGTGTGCCACTTCAAAAGCTACTAGATCGATTTTCTGTCCGCAAAATCGATTTCAAAATAACCCTGACGTATTTAAAAAGGCTATCCATAAAACTTCCCATTCTAGCCACGACTCATAATACAGTAGTGAAATTGGGCTACTTCCCGATTTCATTCATCCATTCTCGCACTCACACATGTCGCGCATCCCACACTCACAGTACAGTCTTACGAATAACGAGTGTGTTGACTTCACTAAAAATAGTTCATTGCGGAGAATAAAACGTTGGTTTGTTTGTCTGACTTTCTTAGCCATTGCGCTATATTCTTTGAATGCTGTAATAATTTTTCTTGTATAATTCGTGCGGTTACGTATTAGTTTTATTTTTGTATTAAAAGGTCACTGAACTTTCGTGTTTGCTTATATTCATTTGAGAAATTTTTGACGGAATAAAGACCATTCATTAATATGTACCACCGCCAAAACGTGTTTCGACCCAAGAAAAGAGCATTGTCTTTGTTACGTTTAGTCTGCAATGGCTAGTTAGCTGGCACACACCGTGTAAGGTAATACATAACATATTCAGAGCATTGGCGATATCTGCATATCACTGAGAAGCGGCTTCCGTTCAAAATTGTTGCTAGCTTTTATTATTTTTTATTGAATTTCAATTTTATTGTCGTTCTTCCGAAACGTGTCTACAACATCTCTATTCATCACATTGTATAGTAGAATATTACGTTTCGTACCTTACAATAGGGTAAATAGAATCACCAGTTCCCTAGCATGTACACATATATACATTTTATTACATGTATATATACCTCCGCGCCCACTGTTCCTTCTTTAAACCAAACAACTGCTCCCTAGCTGACGTTGTTCGTCTAATTATCGCCACACTTTTTAAATTATTCACTTTATCCGAATTGGAATCTAAATATAGCGCTTTTTAAGTTGTTTATAAGGACTTTTAATGTATAGGTATGAGAAGTATATATTATAATCGCAAAGGGTGACATCAATACTGGTTGACGGAGGAGTCAAGAGTCTCCGAAATCGGCGTGTATGCATGAAGAGAATGATGAATGTAGACGAAGCACGTCAGGTTTGCAAGGACAGAGATATTTGGCACTCGATGCTTTCTGCCTGCCACTATATGTTGTCATTGTTGTTGTTGTTGTTGTATTTATTATACGATGGAAGCAGTTAAAATTTACAAGGACTTTTTCATTTTTATAGTTTTTGATAGACTTAGTGATCGCTTAATTTTAAGTAACGTATTTCATTGGTTGATTGATTGAAATGTAAACTAGCACTTTTTTGTATATTTTAATAAGCTATAAAAGACCAGTCAATAAATTTATAAGCTTCGACCGAGTCTAGCATTTTTACACGAAACTATAGCTTATTTCCTGCATCTCACAATATAAAAGGCTGCAAAGTAAACCACTGAATTGAGCGGAAACAAGAAGAACACAAACGAAATTAAAGAAAAACTAAACAAACTCTACAAACATCCGGCATCCGTGTCCGCGCTTAGCAGCTCCGTACCGAGAACGGTGTAGGGCTCACTTCCGCCTTGTTCGAAATTATTACCAATTCTTATTATGCTTTAAGCAAACGGCTATTTGTGTCGTTGATTAAAAAGCAGTTACTACTGCAACTTTGTTTGTATGGAAACGTCTTCGTGTCAATTAAAGTAAATTTCTATTTTTGAATTCAAAGCATCCAAAGAAGAACTTTAGTTCTGGTTCCAATTGAGATAAGATAGTTAATGTCTATAAAGTACAATGATCACTAAGCTGAAGGAGGTCTGGTTTTTCAGTTTGCTACTTCTATTAAATTATGAAATAAAATCGTAAACATAGTTTACAAAACTTGCAGTAACACTGATTGTAAAATCGAAACGGGTGGCAACGCATTTTAGAAAACAAAAAGTAGGTAGAGAATCAGTCGATTCTAACGAGTTATCTGTGACAAAGGCAAAACCTTTCGTGGGTCTAGAGAAACTAACTGATATTTAATGCGGCCGCAGATGAACAAGAACCCCTGCACTTTAAATCGTAAACGAATTTGTTTGAAGTCGGAATAAACACTTATTTAAATAGCTACTTTTTCTGGGATATTATGATAGCACTATGGTATATATTAAAATGGCTACGTAATTTCAAAGCGATGACGACTTTTATCATCCTGCAAATAATAAGTAGATGATAGTATCCATTTACATCGGTTTTGTTTAGCTATTCGCTTATTTTAACAGTTTTCTCTTTATCTGCGTGTCAAAAAAAAATTATCTTATATCGTCGTAAAAAGTTTGCTGTCAAAAAGCAAAACAAAAGGTGTTACATTATAAGAAGGCGTTAATTTAAGCCGATAAAGATTGCATGAAGTCCAAAGTTAGAGAAAAAAATCTTCGGATTACGCTCTTATACTTCCCCGTAAAAACTTTTGTTATGAGAGTAATTAATTTGAAAGAATGCTAATTTTTCTTTTAATCGCTTCTTTAGCGCCGCAACTTTTATCTACTTTGTTTGAATTACTTTCGCTCGGGCAGTTCGCGGCAAGTTTGGGGTAGATTTTCTAAGCTATATTGCTTTTTTATTATAATTCACAACAATTGCTGTCCTGTTGGAGGCGAAAATATAACGCTTTTAACTCTTTTCTCATTTCCATCACCGGGAATGAAGCAACAAATATCCATAAGCCATACGCCATTCATGTAATATGTATTTTACTGACTTTTTTAAATGATTAATTTCGCTTATGTATTTGGACTTTTATCAAAGTACATGTATGATAAATAATACACACTGTCTTTAACTATGTAGTTATTTATATGCAAATTTCTTTTCATGAAATTAATAAATCATTTTTCATATAATTTATTATTATTACTCTAAAGTTATACAGGTACATTTAGGAAAAGTGTTCACAAATAACAAAACCGAATAAAACACAAGCAAATAACTCACTTAAAGATACCGCACAATGTAGGTAAAGATACCGGTGACACTTGCAAAAGATAAAAAGTATTATTTGTAACTCCCAAAACACATTAAGAGAGAAGTTTGATACGTCGCTATCGTTGTGAAACGCGAAACAAAGGATCCGTGAAATTATTCAGCACTCAGCTCGAACCCGTCGTATATGTAAACTGCAAAGGAAACTAAATTGTGTGGAAGCCAGAGTCACTAATAATAAGCAAGGAAATAACAATTGTTAAACATATTCAGATCATCAAATTATGTTCAGTAAGTAGATACTTACTTGTATTTCTTCAGAAAACAAAGCTTATTTCTACGATATTTTCACTCGGTATTCATGTGGATGTGTATTATGCAGACCTGATTGAGAAATTTCATAATATTCTGGAGCCTTTTCTTCGCAATAGGTATTATCTAGTTTATTGTTTATTTTTATAATAGCTAAATAATGCAAGCCTCTCGTTTCAACCAGCGTGCATTGATTTGTAAGCATTCGCATTTTCTATTTGAAATTATCTTTGATGTCTCTAGTATAAGCTTTAATATGTTTTCTTTACACGTGATTTAATTCTTCCTGCATTTAATACTCCCAAATCGTTATACCTTTTCACAGAGAGTTATTTGTTTAATTACCCCTACTAGTGTACGTATAAAAGCTACGATAAGTATTTAAAGAACCATGATGTGTAGTTATTTCTTAGAATCAACCTTTAATAGAAAGGCTATTTATCGTTGGCTGATTGCTTTAAATCTCATAGCCTAGCATTTTAATTACCATGCATTTTGTTCTACCTACACGGGTTTGAATTGTCGATGGAATACAATCTTGCACTTATATAAAGATTTCTTTATCTGATAACATACCTTAACATTCGGGTACCTCATAATAAATTGTAGGTACATATTTTATGTAGGTATTAAAATGAAAAATTAATTGAAAATATTTTGTCATAACATTTTATTACATAAGCTGTATCCAGTTATTTATTGTATTCTAGAAGGCAGCCAGCTTCACGAAAATTTAAATTGTTGCCTAAGAACTGATTTCGAACACTGAGTTATGAATGTTACCCAAACTTTTAATGGACTGCATTCAGTTAGTATTAAGCTAAACTACTCGCCACAACTACACTATGGTAGAAATAAATTTAAATTTCGAAAGTCTTTTGCGATGTAATAGATCAAATACTCATTCAATTTTTTTAAATACAAATGCCCGTAATTGAAAAACGAATCAGAAGTTATATAGGTACCTACTCGATCAATTTGCCTTAAATAATGATACCAAAGAATTATATTTATAATTAATTCTACGAAGATGTATACAGATACAAAGTTTTTACCTACCTACCAAAAATAGGTGAACAGGGTAAATTAGAATTGGTTTTCTTAATCGGTTGAGGTGAAGGCGAACCTCGTAACTTCAATTCTGTCGCTTCCGAGTAGCGGCTGTTTTCAATACACCTCCAAATTGCTCCATTAAAAGTTCCCCAACTGCCTTCAACCCGAATTGTTAACGCTTCCCGACTACCGAGCATTGAACAATGACGGGATAGTCGAAACAAATGCCTCTTTAAGCATCTAATGTTGAATTGGTTGATTTCTACTGTATTTTATACGCAAGTGACTATAACCGAATAATTCTTAACAATCAATTCGATTATTGGATTTTTGTTATAAATACCAACAATATATAGTACCACTACTAAACAGCAAATACACCTAGTATCAGAAGCGGAAAATATCTGTCAAATTTCGAATAACAATTCAATTGTTTTATTTCATTGATATGAAACGCAATATGTTATCCCGCATTAAGAGATTTTGTTACACCCATAGAAGTTTAAGAAGCTATTATAATCTAGTACAAGCAGTATAAACTTTAACTACTATTTGGCACACTTTCAAACTACCACCGTGTCTGCCACGGGCCACGCTTGTTTTTCCTTTTTGTAGTTCGATTAAAACATGCCGTCTCTCTTTCCGCTCTATTCATGTATGCACTGTACTAGAACGAATTCCACAGAAAGGTGTGTGGCAAATATCAGACAGAAACTGGCGTGCTCCCATCGGCTATAGTAATAAAACTCTGCAATGCAACTGTTTTTGGTAAAATAGTAAATCTTATAAGGTCATGTGGTTGTTGAAAGGTAATAAAAAGGAAGTTCAATTCAAGTTAAGGAAATGAATTCCTTTGACAGCACCATTGCACCGTGCGAGCGTTGAAATTTATTTGCGGGAAAAACTTTTATGCACATATGAACCGTTCCTAACTAATGTTTATAGGTATAAATCCGACTTACCTGGCCTGCCTCCATATACAGCACGTTAGGTGTTTTGAATGCGAGGCCAAATTGACTCCATTAAAAGTTTTGAAAGCGCTCGCAGCTTAGATAATTTACGGAACGAGTTATTCCTTCTATAAAAGCATGCGTGGGTACTGAAAGCTAATGAATTCGCTCTCGTGTTTAAATTTTCCACTTAATCTTTCGACATTTTACAACCCTTTATATCCTAATCGAACGACGGATTGGGGTCGAATAGATATTATATAGGTACCAAATGTTTCTTCTACATTATAGACTTGCCGTCTACTTTAAAATATGTTATTAACGCAATCAAATTCATATCCATATTTACGAGAAATACTTTATCTAATACAGTGTCCTCTATGTATCATTTACATTTCTTAAACCAAAACAACAGCTGATTAATAGTGAAACATCCATATCTAATGTTGTAGAGAATTATTTTAGTTCAATTTTGAACCCCTAGGTTCACTAACTGAAAGTATTCCTTTATTACGGCTTCCAATCAGCTGTGATTTCTACAGTCGGACCCTTGGTGATGTCCCACAAGAAAAGAATCCTCGAATTGATAAAATCCTCGCGAGACCGAGGCCGGGGTAATTAGGGGACGTAGAAGCAATTAGGGCACTAATAGAACAGCACCGCGACTGTTTGTAGTTTATAATAATAACTACTATTAACGATTGTGGACGAAATTCGGCCAATCATGTTTGTAAAATATGATAACGAAATTTACCTTCCCTTTTAATAATCAACTGGAAGTTATTTGTATACTACGAAAATCCCATATTTTTACCTTAAGGCTCTGAGAAAAAGAGTGAAGAGTAATCAAGAGGCAGTTAACGACAGAGTTATAATAATCATACGACATTTCTTAAAATCATCAAATATTATAACCACTGCCGACTCTTAATTAAACAGGTAGCAGAATAGATTTCATTAACAATTCATATATGGCAATAGGTAAAAAGTTTAGTTAAGAAATTTTATACAAAAAATTATCAATTTGACTATACCTACTCTCTGGGCAAGCATGATACATCCTAAACTACGACTCACTTACCATCAGGTGAGACTATAGTCAAACGGAAGCCTATTTATAGAATTTAAAAAAGAAACAAAAAATTGTTTTGAGTAATAATTAAAGTAGTTACGAAATTATTTATCTGTTTAGAATGCTACAACTTTCATTACTGTAATCTACCTTTAAATCACCATCTAAATATAAATAAATATATAGCACGGTCACTAATTGATAAGAACCCGCGTGAGTCGCAGGACTCAATAATAATTGGGAACCAATTAGAACTGAAATAGGATGCTGGAACTAAGAGTGTGTGAACTAAGTTCTCGAATTTCCTCCGTATGAGTGAGTATACCTACTCTATACAAACTTACTACTTTTAGAAAAATCCGTACTATGCATTTTATATAACACTGGCTGCGCCCGCGACTTCTTCCGCGTTTATATTTAAATTGAAACAAAAGTAGCTTAAGTTACTCTTTATTACATCAACTATCTGCCAGTAAAAGTCCCTTTAAAATCAGTGAGTCGTTTTTTAGATTAGCCGGAACAAATTTACCGACAGACAAAAATTGTAAAAAATGCTACTTTGGTATATTTATCGTGTTGTACGGGCAATGCCCGCACATTACCGCACGTCAGCAACTTACGCTGATCATGTTTCACCTCATTATTATAAAATTATAGTTAGTTCTTACCCGGTCGTTAAGAAAACCGCACGTAGCAACTAAGTTTATTAATTATTAAGTTTTTTCATAAAGTATTGAATCATTTAATCTTTATTTTATTAAGCTACAGTACACATGTATACATACATATGCATTTAGTAAAAAACGGGTATTTTAATATTACAAACAGACACTCTAATTTTTTTTATTTGTATACCTGTTACGCAAGTAAGTAATATTAAAATATATTTCAGCTGAAAAACGATGATACAGGAGGTAAGGATTAATTATGTATTGAAATACTGAAATTTCACAGATCGAAATTACTGCATTGGATTCAAACACAAACAATTCAAATTTATAAATAAAATTACAATAGGACATCAATTTACATAATTACCTATTTTGCAAAACGGGTTATAATATTTGTTATCATTTTTATTATAATTTTGTAGTTACATCCCAATACATAAAGCTAGTCGTTTTGTAGGACAATGTAAAAGCTTTTAAAATCGTATTCATAATGTTACTACTCTTGTATTTTACTCCTTATTATGTAAAGAGTGGGTATAAGTAAATGAGGAAGTGGCAGACACAAGCGAGGCCTGCTATGATTTAAGGGCATAGTAACCTATGTCGAACAATAACTGTAAACAACATCTACTTCACGCAGGCACATGTATATATTTAATCATAATGGAGGAACAATACCGTAATATTATTGACTTATCGTAATTCAATAAAAAAGGGCTTTGCCCAAATGTTAAAGTAAGCATTCATTTTGCTTGAAACAATACAAGATACTGTTTATTTACAAGGAAAAGAAAAATCGGTATACGATGGAAGTAAAGTAGCGATCACGAACATGGCTCCAATTAAAACCGCACTCTGCCGCTTCCTCTATTGACTATTTATCTAAATGGAAAAACATTTCCTTTATAATGTCTTTTGTTTAGTATACATTACGTATATCTTATAGTCATAGACAATTTCTTACACTCTAATTATTTTAAAAATTATAAGTACTTTAGGAAATTCTCACACGCGGCCATATGATTTGAAACTAGGCAAAGCAGACAAGTGATAAACATACACATATATATATTTTTTTTACACCGAGGCACAGAACAAACATATGCACACCTCACAAATGTTTTTCTACATGGGAATCGAAGCCACGACCTCCGGCTTAACAGTCAGGGCCACTAACCACTAGACCAAGGCAGGTCTAATTATTTACACACCTTATCACACGAATAGGCAGGCACCTTCACTAGCGCCGTATTGCTATCCTTACAATTATTTTCTAATGGATACATTTTAGAGTGTGTACGCTGGAACTCCACAATTTAATTTCCTCTATTCTACCATCAAATGTCCAGACGAAGTGCTTCGCTAACTCGTTTCTGTTGCAGACTGCATAAGAGTGGAACTCCACGCCGTTGTCTATTTCCCCGATGCTTACAGCTTGGAATTGTTCAAGACAACAGTGAATAGGCAGTTTCCAGGCCAACGTACCACATATTAAATTACACTTCACCATTAGCGGTCACCAGTAGCGGTGCATATTTAGGAAATAAATACTTATACATTTATGTACATGACAGATGTATATATATAGTGTACCTACTCAAATAAGTCAACAACAGCATACAAAATACAACTAATGTTTACTCTGTTTATAAATGTCTTCGCTTTAAAAAATCTATATCGAATTATGCTACTAGTACAGATTCGTTACAATCTGTCTGAATAAGCCAAAAACGACTATTATTAAGAAGAAATAAAGGTCTTATTAGAGGTGTTTGTTCAGTGCCTATTATTATCTATTCTTTTTTGTGTATTATATGTTTTTTATTGTGTAATAGACTTACGTAGACTTGTTACATTAGGTATATATTATGAAATATAATAAATTATCTATATACCTAGATATTTAATAAAAGTGTACTTGTCCATAAAGTCCTACGAGTGCCTCGTTTGCAGAAACTCATATCAGCATATATCGTGCAATAGTTAGGTCCGATATCTATATAATTTACTGACTTTACGCAAATAATATGCTAAGTAATTATTAACAGCGACGTGAACTTTAAGGACTTCTGAAGTAGTCTTAATTTGATATTTTCCCAGTTTCCAGTTCATTTCACTCGCATCTAATTAGTAAGACGCTTGAGAAACCAAAGTTTGAATTAATGCAGTTCCATTTTCATAAGTGTTTATGTGATTTTACGTTTTTATTTTATTTATAGTAAGTACTTTATTTAACATACGCCACTCGTATCTAACTACCTTCATACAAACTTAGATATTGTAAAAGCCTCTCTCGTAACTCAGTGACATTTAATTATAGAGACGATGGTAAAGACTATTTGTTATCTATCCAGAGCGGTGTTCGTCATTGGATGTTGTGCAGGCCTCAGGGTATTAAAGTACCAGTTCAGTTTTCAATATTTTTTGCTACCTGTATATTTTACTCATGACAAGATTTAAGGCTATAATCTGGTACCTCAGTCAAGTGTAGATTGGTAAACACATTTGAAGGAAAATTAAGAAAAAATTTTTTTTAGGTATGTACATTTCTTTGAGATGTTGCGCGTTTTTTTTCACCGGCTGTTTTCTCCATTCCACCTAAAAGGCACATAATGATAACCATACAATGGATGACGTTCATTATCTGTGTACTTAGCAGGTGCTACCTTATAATAAACAAAACCATTTAAAGTTGAATTTGATGATTTCAATCACCGTTTAATCATGTGATTTATAGTTTACAAGACGTCCGTATCATTATAAATTCAGAAGCGGGCATCAAGGTTTGAATCTGACACTCTTTTGAATACGAAGATGGAATCATAAGCTCTATACTACTGTATGGCAACATTATTTTACAAAGTGATAAGTGACATGTATAAGCAGTGAACTGTCATGAAAAAGAATTGCAATTCGCATGCAATGAGTTTATTTTATTTTAGATCTCATTGTTTAATAATAAATAGGGTTTTAAAGGACATTTCACGATAAATTCAGAAAGATGAGCTATGATGAGAGTCACAGGTTTCTTTTGAGATTACTAGCAAGTCAAAATGTGTTGTCTTTACAGGAAACAAAAGACCTTGTGAAATCAAAAGCCGGTAACAATAATCTCATTAAATTAAGGGTTGGACACATTTATGAAAAGTGTTGCAATTAAAGGATATAAAATTCGATCACAAACCACACAATCTCTCTAAGCATAATGTTTATTTTATTGCTACCAACACAACTAAATATTAGTACATACTTTAGGTTAATCTCTTCATTATCAAATGTGTCCATTATTTTTTTTTCAGACAATCAAAATATTGATATAAAAAGTATGATTAAACAAATCAATGAGAAAATCAAACCATTTCACCAAACGATAAATATAGTGAGAGACGAGGTTACTGCTGAGGAGTTAGTTGTTTTCATATCTTATGGATATGATGATACAACTAAAACACAGAATATATTCACTGCATTGGATTTGGAATTCTTCAGGTTGTTAATAGAGAACATAATGACGACGGAGACAAGGGAGATTACAGAAATCAGTGCAATCAACTTGGCCAATGGGGTAAAAGTAAACCACAGGCTCCTGAGTAAGGTTCATGCAAAGGTAATTATCGTCTTATTAATCTACATTCTTGTGTATTACCATATGCATACAACATGAGTAGCCCTTGAAGAACTTCTATTATCTATGGGTTCTATCTATTATTCTATCATTATCCGTTTATTACCTATACTACTACTACTAACACTGTTATCATTGCATTCCATTCTGTTGGTTCATACTTGATTTCATTCATTTGAGTATTGTATAAGTATTGACTGCCTCGTTGGTCGGGTGGTTGCTAGCGCGACTGCCGATCGGGAGGTCCTGGGTTCAAATCCCGGGTTGGGT
>DWDX01004712.1:0-11340 GCA_018245675.1 Agara michaeli | reverse complement strand
GATGAGCACATTTGTCTGTTCTGTGTCTGGTCGTAATAAAAATATCTATATAAGTAATATATCGTATGTATGTATGTTTATCAGCAGTCCGTTAACCATAACACGGGCATTAAATTGCCTAATTTGGAATCAGATAGCCGTGTGTTGAATTGTCCCTAGATATTATTATTAATGTCATACTTGTTATATTCATTAACGAGTCAAAAAATTGTAAGGCTAACCTTAAGCGGTCCTCCGGGTGGACTGGGCACATCCAACACAATGACCTCGACTTCAGCGACATCTTTGCCATTAGTGTTCTCGGCGGTGATGGTGTATCTGCCGCTGTCGGCCCTCGTAGCCGCTTTGCAGTTGAGCTTCGTGTTGTAATCTGTATGCTGCACTTTCATATCGCCACTGGATTTGACCTCCTTCTTGCCGAGGAACCATTTAGTTTCCGGCATCGGCTCACCGGTGACCTGTGTACGGTTTAAAAATATAGTTATTCCGTTAATAATTCCACATAGAACACGTATATATTCCGTAAATGAGAAAGTTGTGAAGAATTTTTTTATAGTTTCTAATAAACTAAAAACTTATAGCACCTAAACATTTGCCCATTAAAAAGACATACATAAATTAAGATATTAAAATCAAACTGTTATATACGTTATACATACATAGATGTATTGCACTCAGTCTAATTTTACGTGCACTTTAGGATTGAACCCACTTTAGGGAAATTAAACTTTAGCAGGAAGAGACCTCAATTGGCATAACCATAAAATATGAAACAAAGTCCGTTCCCGCCCTCTGTACGATTAGATCGACTATTTTCAAAACCGTAGCACAAACAACTCTTTAGTTGGCGACAAACATTTATGTAGTTAATCGTTGTAATTCGTCATCTTGATAAAATGGCTACGCCCAATGCTATTCTATAGGCATTTCAACTTACTGTTACAACAAACCATGCGACATTTTCCAATTTAACCATTAAAAAAACAAAACAATTAACGCCATCTAGTGGTCCAAATCAAAAATGATGACAGAAAAACTCGTCGAATGGAAGTCCCTTTTTGAAGCTACTATATCTGTATCATCAGTCAATTTTATAAATTAGATTAGTAACAAAATAGAATAGTAACTTAGCATTGCAATAAGTAAGTTTTACTATAGTACATTTTATATAAGTTAAATTCACTAATTACGCTATCGTTGTTGTTACAACCCCACGATAGAGGGCGACAGCGGTAACATGAAATATTTTTCTAATATACGTTCTAAATCGCTCAACAAAATGTAGATATAAACATAAGTGTATTGAGCTATAGTTCGGTATTACTAAAATTATTAAATAAAGCGAAGTGTACGTTTACATTTTTAATCGCATGCTTGAATCGCTTCTTAAACGTAGTAGTATGTCGCTACTACGCGGATCTTTTAGACATCACAATCTATCCATTATTCCAAGCATGCTCTCCGTTAGCCCAAAGTTTTACTAGATGTCGTGTTTCTAAATTAGTACTAGTGAATGTTCTTCAAGGGGCGGCTTTCTCCCATTTCCTTTGTTTTTTTTTTTGCATAAAAATATGTCCCAAACATGTTTCTTATAAAAAAGTGGTACGTTCGGTTTTTCAAATTTTTCGCAATAGTCATTTTCTTTTGTACAAATAGTATATGAATTTGAGCGACATGAGATCTATTATTTCTCTATCAGACAAACAAAACAACATAGAACCCATTTTTTATAGACTTTCGTTTTCCATACAGGTAGTAGGAATTTAAACAATACTTCAAGTATGGTAATATTAAAAAAAAAAAATTGTATAATTGCAGGTATAATTTGAAGAAATGTAAACCTGCAAAGACAAGTAACCAAAATTACTTATAATTTTTTTCTTTTCAGTTATTTATATCTTTTACAAATTTTATTATTGAACATAACGAAAAAACGCAAAAAAAAAAAGGTTGGTGTTTTGGGAATGCTGCGTTTCAGAAGTTTTTATTATATAGTGGAACCCTGGCGGGATTTGAACCCACATACTTCAGCTTCACAAGCCGAGCCTTTACCGTTAGGCCACAGGGGAGTTGATTTAAGTTCGTGAAAAGTACTATATATATTATCAGAATGAGTAATATTATTTTGAATGTACCTATTTATGATAACGAATCTAGTACTGCGTGGAGTGTTGCTGAATAATGTCTACCTGCACACCGCTCATTTAAATCACTCAGAAATAAACCAAGCAGCTTAGGATATGTTTTATTGTGCTCCCTACATACCACGCCTTAGTATATAACAGTATCTTTATAATATAAAATTTATAATATAAAAATAATCTTTACAATAATGTGGATTGTAATAATAGAAGTAGCAGTTGACTGCAATTAATGATTTTGCGATCTATTTCAGTTGTAGAAGTAATAACTTTGGCTATTAATTTTAATATTAAAGAATTAATTCCGTATAAGTCTGTGTCGTTGAATGTATATAAACTTTTTAACAAATAATTAAACCGTCAAAAAAACTTAAAAGCAAAAATGACCCCTATTATCCCCTGCTTAGAGTAAGAATTTTTTTTATTGTTATGGGACCAACTTATCAAAATTGGACTGCTCTAATAAATAGTTCAGTTACACCAATCTGAACCGATTTTAATGTTATTTGACGGGACGTGTCATATTATGTTTGACAGGTAATTAATATTTGACACTGCGATGAAAGCGCAGTCCGTCGGATCCAATGTGAAACATTTGATTTTAATCAACAACTACTTAAAAAATTATTAAAAAACCATTTTCCCGTGGACCAAATTGTGAACCCAAACCATTATCCAATCCCCTTGAACACATACAAGAAATTTCTTAAAAATCGGTTTAGTCGTTCAGTGACACACACATGCACACAAGAAAGTCATCGACTAGAGTTCCTCTTTTTTTTCGTCGGTAAAAATGGTATTCATTGACCGTAACTAATATTCTTGACCAATTGGAAATCAGCAACTCACCTTGACATCGAACCCGAACTTCTGGCCAACCTTGATCTTGATGTTGATGAGGTTGGTCCTGTCGATCTTCGGCGCCAAATTTCTGGGTTTCGCCACGATCGGGTGAGTGCTGTCACTTGGTTCACCTGGCCCAGCCTTGTTCACTGCCCTTACCCTAAATAACAAAGAAATGTATAAGTCGACCGCCCTTTAATGATTCCATTCGCGAACAAAGAACTCATCTCATTCTAAGGAGGGGGGTTAGGCCATAGTCCGTCCCGTAATTGAATGCGGATTACCCATTACGGACCTACTGGTAATGTTTAAAGCGGCATCACTACATAGTATAAAACAAAGTCGCTTTCCGCTGTCTGTCCCCAAGTATGCTTAGATCTTCAAAACTACGCAACGGATTTTCATGCGGTTTTTTTAATAGATGGAGTGTTTCGAGAGGAAGGTTTATATGTATAATAACATCCATTATATAGCAGAGAAATACTGTTATTTTTGAGGTCTCTAATGTGATGTCGTAAATAATTACATTTTTCGCGGCGGGGGCACAATGAAATCGCGCGCAAAAGCTAGGACATTAAAATAGTATTTATATTTAAATCGAATGCGAATGCTTACCTGAATTCGTAAGTCTGCCCCTCAATAAGGTCGGGCACAGTGCAAGTGGTCTTATCAGCCGGCACCTCAACAGCCTTCTCCCAGTTGCCGAATTTGTCTTTCTTTTCGATGATATAGCCTTCGATGGGTGCGCCACCGTCTTCCCTCGGTGGAGTCCATTTGAGGTCCACATGGTCCTTGTCCCAGTCAGTGACGCTCGGTGTGCCAGGCGCGCCTGAAGGAGAAAGCAATTTTAGGAGGATCCATGAACTTTTAAGAGTCCTACTTATTCTTTCGTCATTAGTAAAGGCTGTTACCAATTTGATGGCCGTTATATCACTTGAATGTAGAAGAAAATCAGCTTTAAATATTTGTGCTGATGAATTTTAGTTTGTTTACCGTAAAAGGTAATCAAGGATTACAAGTACATCTAAGCGATAGAACGTGATAAAATACTTTTACTTATGCCACGATTATGCCTCTTGCACAGCTATAAATTGATTGTTTTCTTATAAATTGAGCTCTTGGCCAGCTGTGGAAGAGGAAACCAGAAATCTTCGTACAAACGTACCGGGTTCATCGAACGGATTCTTGGCGACTATGCTGGTCTCCGACACGAGCGGCTCGGACTCGCCTTCCGAGTTCACAGCCGACACGCGGAACCTGTACTCCTTGCCGGGTGTCAAGCCAGTGACGTCACATTCTGCAAATTAATGATCACCGTAATAAGTCACTAATAGCCTCTACTTACACAGTATGTACGAGTACAGAACAAAGGCGCTTCCCGCCGCTTGCACGCTTAGATCTTTCAAACTACGGAACGGATCTAATTGATGGAAATTTTGGTATGGGGATCGAAGTCTGGGAATATAAGTATATAGGAGCTATATCGTAAGTGTTGTGAGAGAATCGAAAGTGCGTCCCGTAAATGTTAAGATCTTGTTTCGTGCGCAACAAAGATTGTTATTACAACGATTGCAGGTTTCTCTGGCATGACAAATGGTACTATGTATTATTTCGCACTTACTAGGTTCATCAGACCTGGCGCAAGGTACCCAAACGCCAGTTTCCGTGTCCAGTTTGTCGATCTGGTAGTATTCGATCGGCGCGCCGCCGTCGTCCTTTGGCCTCTTCCATTTGAGAGTGGCGCCCTCTTTGTGGACATCTGAGATCTGAAAAGAATGAAATGAAGGTAGCGAAAAATGACACTGATGGTGAGGTTTTTCGGTCAAAGGTTTATGTGACGGTGCACTCATAATTATGAGTGCATGGACATATTTAGATTACTAGCTATAACGTCAATATTTCTGTTGGCTGAGCGCTTAACTGACCAAATTCCTGCATTGGTGGCTCTATCCGTAGTGTAATAGAGAATTGTCTCTTGTCGCATTAAGTAAGTCACATTGTTGAGGATATAATTCAAATTCTCACCTGTAACGGTCCTTCTGGTTTCATCGGTTTATCAGTGACCAGCACGTTAATGGTGACAGTGTCCTTGCCGCTCGAGTTGACTGCGGTGACGGTGTACTCGCCGGAGTCGTCGCGTCTCACGGGCCTCACGATCAGCTTGGTGAAGTATTCAGGGTTGTCGATGGTCACCGCCTTCGATGGACGCAGCGGCATGCTCTGGAATCTGATCGGAGGAAAACGGTTATAGGGGTAGCAGGGAATTTGGTTTTTCTTTAAGGTCTGCCGAAATCAAACAGTACATAATACCTGAGAAGGTGAACATGCAGTCTATTAGAACAGAATTTTCTAAGAATATTTGTTCTTCAAGAACACAAATTTGTCTTCATTAAACATTTACGAAATAAAATTCGTCTGGAAATATTAATAGTTTCAAATCGTTACCTCCATTCAACAGCTGGAGCGGGTTCGCCAGTGATGGCTGCCTCCAGCTTGAGAGTAGATCCGGCAGACAGAGTGACATCGCGCAGGTGTCTCCTGTCGATCTTGGGCGCCAGGAAACGCGGCTTGGCGATGAAGTTCTTGCTGGCTTCTGACGGTTTGCTCTGGCCGGCCTTATTGATTGCGATGACCCGGAATTGGTATTCGTTGCCTTCAATCAGCCTGGAATTGTTAATTTTATCACATTACACATAAAATTCTTCATTCTTAGACCATATTAATTAGGATTTGTATATTTGCAATTTTATCAATTCATCACCAGTAGTGCTAAAGTACGCAGACAATAACTAACCCATTAACGGTAGCAGTGGGTGTGGGCGTGTGGGTTTCCACAGCCTTCTCCCATAGCGGACTGTATTTGTCCTTCTTCTCGATAATGTAACCGATGATCGGTGAGCCGCCGTCCGATAGCGGTGGCTCCCACTTAAGGTCCACGTGGTTGGCCGACCAGTCATCGGGCACCGGTGCTGATGGAGCATCTGGGACGGCTGCCATGGAAAATAAGTTAAATTAGCTATTTCATAATCATTGAATACAAATTTGGTTAAATAGACTTTTATCCTTACGAATCTCACCATTCAAATTCAAATTCAAATGTTTCTATTCATTATAAGGTACATACATACACTTAATGAAGGTCATGTTTTAGTCATCTGAATTGCTTCGGCTTTGTTTGCCCCTGGGGCTATAGTAGACCGGAAGAAAAAAGCCGGCGAAAAAAAACTTCCAGCACTGTTTTAAATGAAGTCATCGATACTTTTACTAACCTTTTTAACATGAAACATTTTCTGATGGCAAAGCCTTCCAGTTAAATCAACTGTACCGATGTGATTGTGATTAACAATAGAAAACCTGCGACTTACTGAATGGATCTTTGGCGACGATAGCGCCGAACGTCTCCAGAGGTTCCGATTCGCCTTCCTTGCTGATCGCCTTAACGCGGAATTTGTATTCGTGTCCTGGTATCAGCCCGTCCACCTGTTATATTGGAAATGTGAATGATGAGAAAACATTTATAACCTGAACCGACAACCTTGTTATCTATACGCTATAGCTCATTTAAATTCTAAAGCCCAAGTTATTTTTGTCCCTCTCTGCTATTTCTCATACGCTATGAGGGAATGAGATAAAATACGAATGGGCTTATAAAAAACATAGTAGGTATTTAAAAATGATTACACTGGACAATGTTACGCTGAGCATTTTGAAAATGAAATAAAATCCGAAGTGAAAATAAGCTGAATGCTGAATTTATACCTCAAGGACAATTATCGATTAAATTACAGATCCTACAGTATCCATTCAGGACATTCTCAACCAACCTCCATCTCGGGTACGTTGCCAATGGTCTTGCCAACTGGCAGCCAGGTGCCGGTTTCGGTGTCATATTTCTCTACAAGATAGGCTTCGATGGGTTCCCCGCCATCGTCCTTCGGTCGCTTCCAGTTGAGTTTGCATCCATCCTTGTGGATGTCGGACACCTCCAAAGGACCCTCTGGTTTGTCGGGCTTGGCTATTAGGAGATAAAATTACGTAAATACCACAAATCTGAACATACCTTTAGGCCATTCTGAGTGTCAGAATTAATACTAAATACAACTTACAAATAACAATAATATCGACTTCAGCGGTGTCCGAGCCGTACTTGTTGACGGCTTGGATCTTGTATGTGCCGGAGTCCTTCCGGCGCGGGCTCGAGTGTTGGAATTTACTCAGGTAAGGAACGTTCACCACTGAAACGGAAATACCATTAAACTGTTCACTATTACTTCGAGAGACACCATGAAAGACAATAGATATACTTTAAGAAAGAGGAGAAATGTAAATTACTCGAACGAAGGTGAAAAACCCATTTTGCAGTCAATTGTTTTATGGCGATTTGTTTTCATGACATACTCCTGTTGGTTGTATTATGTCATTAGTCTTCTGCACTTCATTACTGATTGTTATGATAATTGTGAGGGAAGCTTACGTTTGAGTCCGTTGCCACTGGAGACGTTCTTGCCGTTCAGCGACCACGTGACGTCCGGCGGGGGTTCCCCGGACACTTTGACGTCCAGTGAGATCGGTTCGCCTTCGCGGACTCTGATTTCGCGGAGGCTGCGACGGTCGATCTTGGGTGCAACTGTAATATACATTTTTTAATCAGAGAATTTAGAACGTCCGGTACAACCGAGCTTAACTGATGACGAATTTGGGATTTTGACCATTTTCGGTAAATCGATATAGAGTTTACAACTAATAGTAAAAGTAAGCGAATGAAAGTTATTCACCAATGCAGGTATATATGTATATTCCTGGTCCCACGATACTGCTATTATAATTAACATTGATATCAATATCCCAATCTTTATTAAGAAAGTCTTTAAAAACAGTTGAAGAATAAGAAATACATTAAGAATACTCACGTTTCCTAGGTTTGCAGGTGACAGACTTGCTGGCATCGCTGGGTTCTCCAGGGCCAGCTTCGTTGACGGCTTTGACACGGAACTCATACTCCGTACCCTCGTCCAGATTTGGTACCGTCGCCTTCTCGTTATCGTTGGGACCCACCTGGAGAAGACAAAATAATAGTCAGTAAAACTTAGGTTGTCTTTAACAATATAGTCTCTGAATGTATTTTTATCTACGTAAGTATGTATTACTAGTTAAAAAATTATTTACCTCACAAGCCTTAACCCACTTGGGGGATCCGACTTCCCTCTTCTCAATAATGTATCCGGTGATAGGTGCACCACCGTCCTTGAGTGGTTTGTCCCATTTGAGGTCCACGTGATCCTTGTCCCAGTCCAAAATCTCAGGAGTACCAGGTTTGCCGGGCTCGTCTAAAAGTACGAACCAATATTATAAATGCAGAAAAAAAAACATGTCTTTAACCCTTATTTCCATTTGAGTTGAAAGTATCTACCACGTGTATGATACTTCTGTCAAAACTCTTTTTAGTTACATTGATCAAGATTTTAATACAAAGCTTATCTCAAGGAGACTCAGTAGTTAAATTATTTGTTAATAATTTCTTCAACTTCAAGATCAACAATAATTTTTATCTTACCGAATGGATTCTTGGCGATGATGGAGTGCTCGCCATCCAATGGTTCCGAAGCACCTTCATTGTTAACAGCGCTCACTCTAAATTTGTATTCATGCCCTGGAACCAGGTTCTCGATCTCGGCCTTGGGCTCCTTGGTCTTCAGTGCCGGCAACCAGCGGCCGGTTTCCGTGTCCAGTTTTTCGACAAGGTAGTGGTCGATTGGAGCACCACCGTCATCTAGTGGCGGGTTCCACTTGAGGTTACAGCCTTCCTTGTGGACGTCAGAGATCTGGAAGTGACAAGTAGAATTGTAAATATGAGTAGTCGATATATTCTGAAAGTTTACTATTGCGTTGGAAGATTAATAGGAGTTTATCGTCTAAACATGCTTAGCATAATTTCCCCAATTTTTTTTACCTTAAGTGGTCCCTCAGGCTTAGCCGGAACGTCGAGTACAATTATCTGGATAGTGGCTTCGTCTTTTCCGCTGCTGTTCTCAGCCTTGAGTACATAAGTACCGCTGTGCTTACGAGACGCGACCATCACGGACAGCTTCGTTCTATAGTCCTCAACGTCCACAGACATATCGTCGCGAGTGGAGAGACGCTCTTTGTTGTGGAACCTGTAGGAATACATGAATTGAACTATTTATTTCTTTTATTTAACTTTACTGTATAATTTCCTAGCCATCCTTAATTCCTTCGAGCATAATCAGGACAAGTGACCCGTGTTAACTATTGAGACGAGTACCATCTGAACATTTTGCAGTTATGATAATCATGCGATTTACTCACCAGGTCTTGGTTGGTGGAGGTTCACCAGAAACCTTGACATCCAACCTGATATTCTGACCAGCCTTGAGCGTAATGTCGCGCATGTTCGTGCGATCGATCTTCGGTGGTGCTGTAAAAAAACCATGATTAATATAGTTTTTATTTTGTTATTTATTTTTTATTGTGCGTTAGGTTTGCCTTTAGGTTGCCTTTAGGTTAGGTTTGAATTATGTACCTAAAATTGGACTAAGTCTACGAACAGTCTTATTTCTGCAGTCTTGTTACGAGCCAATAATAACTAATTGTTTTATCAAGAACTAATTGACGCGAACAGCCCTATTTTTCTTGTCTGATCCGAAAACCGAACCGAACATTTTGAGATCGGTTTCAGCTATCCATGAGTTGTTGCAGCCACCTGGACAGCGATATCTGCGCGCTTGCTACTTTTTTCACATATATAAACAACAATCAAACATGGTTTATTGTTCGTCAACTACTTATTTGAAAAGGAGATTTGAGGATGTCAATGACCTTGAACTACATATGTCAACATCGATAGCACCAGAATAAGGAATGCCCTGAAAATGTTAACTTTGACATTGTTAACCAAAAGCCATTACGGTAATTTTGCTTTCGAGAATACCTTCCATATATTATTCCGATTATGTTATCAAATCAGCAACACAGACATCCTTATATTATGCTTAGAGTGTCATACTAACCAAATCTGTCCTTAGCCAGCAGGTTGTCTGTTGCGCCGGAAGGTTTACCCGGGCCGGCCTTATTGACGGCTTTCACGCGGAACTGGTATGTCTTGCCCTCGATCAGATCCGGCACGCGAGCTTCTGTCTTATTGCCAGGAACCTATAGAAAAAGAATAGTAATATTTGATCATTTTGAAAAAGGAAACACGATTTTTTGTTAACATGTTACTAAGGCAGTTTTTAGAGATTTTTTTTAAGGGAATTTCAATGAGAGAAGTAAATTAGATGACATCATAAAAAATATTTACTATGTTTACGATTTCTCTTTTACTATGCCATAGTTTACTTTTGTTTAATAGTAATGAACTAGCAGGTAGTTATCCAATATATCTGCAAACCCTCGACTATAGAAATAATTTGTAAAAAAAAAATTTTCTCGATGAAAACCACATATGAATAACGAGCTTTTACCCGCGGCTTCGCTTGCGTTAAGAACTTTCATCCCCTATTTTATCCCCTTGGGGGATGAATCAATCAAAATCCTTACTTAACGGATGCCTACGTCATAACATCTACCTGCATGCCAAATTTCAGCCCGATCCGTCCAGTGGTTACGGCTGTGCGATGATAGATCACTATGTCAGTCAGTCAGTCACCTTTAAGTTATATATATTTAGATTAGATATATTTTACTTATACTGACCTCTACTGCTTTCACCCATTTGCCGGTGTCCCTGTCCTTCTTCTCAACTATGTAAGCAGTGATGGGAGCACCACCATCGCTGGCGGGCTTCTCCCATTTGAGGTCCACGTGCTCCTTGCTCCAGTCCTTGAACTCTGGCTTACCAGGAGCATCAGGTTCACCTTGTAGGAAATTATAAAAAAATTAAATCTTTATTCCAATAAGTCAATTGAACGAAAACAGGTAAACAAACATTAAAGAACTGCCGTGGGCCGGTTTACCAATTTAAATACATGGTCTGGTATTTACTCACCGTACGGGTTTTTGGCTGTAGTAGCGGTTTCAGTGACCAGCGGTTCACTTTCACCTTCGTTGTTAACGGCTTTAACCCTGAACATGTAGTCCTTGCCCTCATTGAGGCCAGTTACATCAGCTTCGGGAGTCTTGGTGGTACACACTGGCACCCATCTGCCGGATTCAGTGTCCATGCGTTCAACGACGTAGCTCTCTACTGGCTCTCCACCGTCGTCTTCTGGTGGCTCCCATTTCAGTTTGCAGCCATCGGCTACAACGTCCGATACCTTAAAAAATATTATGATTATTACTCAAAATAATACTTAAATCCAGACTAGATATGTTAAATTAAATTATAATTTATGAGAGC
>DWDX01004711.1:0-11341 GCA_018245675.1 Agara michaeli | reverse complement strand
TAAATATAAAAAAAACTTAGGTACACACCCTTACGGAAGGCACGAACAAATGTACATTTTCAAGGACGATAACAATATCGCAATAAATCCTTTTTTTGTCTGTTCCATTGTTTTAAAAGTTTATTGTTAAAATTTTAATGGTTTGTTTTTGAACAATTATTCAACTATTGTGCCGCTTTGAGGTATGCCAATAAAAATATTTTCTTTTGTCTTCCTTTCTTCACGACGGGAAAGATTCCATTCGTAACGATGACAAGCGCACGCGCCGACATGCATGCACACGAGACGAACATTGTGAACATTATTTTTATACGTTTGACGCATTTGGATAGTTCTAAATAATAAATAACATTCTTTTTTTCGCCCCTTTTGTTGTTCGCCACCGGTGGACCGGATCTCCTCTCATGGTGAGAGGGATTTAGGACATAGTCTACCACGCTGGCCAAGTGCGGATCGGTAGACTTCACACACCTCAGAAAGTGTTATATAATTTATAACATCTCCAAGGTGTACAGGTTTTCACACGATGTTTTCCTTCAAATGGTTCAGTTATCGAAAAGCAAATCGAACATTCTGGAAATCGCCAACGTTGAGTAGACTGCTTGTTATCCGCAACCTTGTCTATTGACTATTTATAGTACCTGAGCTCAAGAGCTCCCCGAAGATAGGTATTACGCAGTTGCTAGCTGTGACAGTGAAAGCTTTGATATCTTGTTGATATCTTGGTATTTTAGAGATACCTAGCTTTTGCCCACGACTTCGTCCCTCCCCCCCCCCCCCCCCACCCCTCGCAATTCCCTTTGACGGTAGAATTTTGTAAAATGTGTGTTTAGTTCACCTCGACTTATCGTTCCTCTTGAATCACTCTATCTATTAAGAAAAGCCGCATCAAAATCCGTTGAGTACTTTTAAAGATCGAAGCATACATAGGGACAGACAGCGGAGAGCGGCTTTGTTTTATACTATGTAATGATGTCGGTGTTTATATGTATAACTGGTATAGCACTACGAAACAGTGTCATTGCCTTCTAAGTCCTCACGATAAGGGATTGTCCTTAAAAATTCATAGCGATTAACGGAGCTCCGCTAAGCCAGGTTAATCAGATTAGCGGACAGACTCATAACATTTAATCAATCATTTCTAACCAAGGCAAGGAATTCGAATACCGGTTTTATCCAGTTTGCTTTAATATCGCTACCTTATTATATGGCATAAATAACGATTACAAAATTCTATATAACACTTCCAATTTTTCTATATATGACAACTCGCTATAACGAGAAGCCAGCATATGAAACTAGAAGCGCACCAATAGGAAGGTCGAATAAAATGTTGTTGTATGACATTTCTATTTCTTCTGCACACTGTGGACGAGCGAGCGAGCATTGATAACGAGTAATTTATAGCGCTGTATCATCACAGTCACTAACGTTTTGATAATTGTATTCCGTTTAGGTAGCCATTGGACTAGCAATTATAAACATTTTTCGACGTTAACACTGATATCTTGGATTAAATTGGATTGCTATGTTTCCGTTGCAGCTAGATTATTGAATATTATATTATTGAATTTTTTAAACCTTTCTTTCTGTTGTGCAGATTTGTCGATAACATTTAACCGCTTTCGCATCACTAACCGAACACCAGCACTATTCCTTTTGTAATACACCATGTACAAGCGGTCCACGGTACAATCATTACATTTCTCAGAACGTATGTGGTCAAGCGTACGAGATAAGAAAACGAACAAAACCACAGTAATTCACGAGTCTAAGTTCATCGACCGCGCTTGGGGTCTGTGAAGCTTAAAATCGATCCGATAGCCAATATTTTATTGACCATCCAGAAGATGCCTGGCACGTGGTTAACTGAGAGACCCTCATTGCACAACCAGGGGTCGTAGAATCGATTCCCACTCAGAACAAACGTTTGCGATGACCACATTTTTTTGTTCTATGTTATATATTATATCGCGTATCTGTTTGTTTATCAGCTGTCCGGTTACCATAACACATTGATTGTCTAATTAGGAATCAGACAGCTGAGTGTGGACTTGCTTCAATTATTATAATTACTTCTGTGCTTTATAAGAACGGTATTGGATTGCCAAATCGCAAGTCTACCCTGATTCGACGATAGCACGCTCGTCTGTGTCGACCATCGATCGCTAACTCGACCTGCCCTCGGAGGGTCCCGAATTCGATTTCCGGTCGAACAGATGTTTAATGATGAGCTTAGATGTTTATTTCGGCTCTCAATATCTGTGTATTTGTCTTTCTGTTTCCAAGGCACCCACAAATCGAGGGTACCTTAGTATGAGGATTATTGTATAGATATACACAGAAGTAACTGCGTTACTCAGCTACTCGTATCACTGAGGTGGAATCTTCTGGAAAATTCTCGTTGGATCAACTACCATAGCTTTGCAAGTGTTTGAATGCCAACTATAAATATGTATGACCCTCATTGAGTGTATATACAAGTACAGAATATAAGTAAACTTTATAATGAATAAAAGAATTTCAATTTGAACTACAATTCTACTAGAAAATACATCAGACTTTGTTCAGTATCTCTCTTACAAAGTCCGTTGGTTTGGTTGACTGAGGGAAACCTTCAAAAGGTACCGCGATGCTTTGGAAGAGAAAGAGGTTATATGGTATTTTGATTCACGGAAACCGCTTCTGTGGCCTTCCTCTACGCTGCGGATGACACTGGGATCTCCAAACGGAACGCCCCGGCGGCTTTCAGCGCGGCACCGTCAACTCCCCGTGCTTGTTTTCTGGACGGCTCGAACTCCCTCTCTAGCCGCCCTCAAACCGAAAGGCCTTCTTCTGGCACGTTACGCATACCGCAGCTATATTCTAGTCCCGAGGCTGTACGGGAGACTCATACTCCACCACGCTCTTCACGAATTGAAGGGCCTTGAGTTATCAACTCTAATGGCATTGTTTTTGTTCCTTTGATAATATACAGCCCATAGTATACCGCATAATTCACTTCCTTATAACGCGTATTTTTATCGCGATGAGAGCATTTTGCATACAAAAACAATTGACGATGCATTGTATGCTAATGAAAATGAGAAAAAGCTAAGTGTGATCATACGTTTGTCGTAATTCTAATGTAATTAAATGGAACCGAAGATACTCGTGTATATAATTCCTATAAATAGCTAAATAATGGTACAGTAAGCACTCAGCAGTCGACCTTCAGTTTGGGCAGTGCAAGATCAGGCGAGAGAGGCAGACTTGCAAAATGACTCCCGGCTTACATTTCTCCCAATATTATTATACCGTCACGAGAGGTGCCTAACACACACTTACACACACAGAAAGCACGGAGCTCTAAATATCTTCATCGTTACAGATTTGACGAGCTCCATTCAACACACTCTTCACGCGCCGGTTTCGTTGGAGATGGAGTCAAGAGTCAGCCATTATTATACTACATGGATTTATTCAAAACAATAATCTAGACAAATGTGGCCCAGCCCAGACTTCGCCGTCTGATGAGCTTGGAGTTAAACGCAGGCGTACATATAAAAAATTAGCATACTTTTTTAGGAAAGTTCTTTCCGCGCTTTTTACAAACGGGCCAAAGTAACGGGTCATATTATAATACTACTCGACAATTATCGTATTATCTGAGAAGTACCGTAGCCAGTCTATTCTATTCATACGATTATTATGCTAGTTAATTATCTTTTTTTTATCTTATAATTGAATTATGTAAATTATTTCTATGCATATAATTATGTATTGTTAACACGTATTATCAGATAAACGTGTGTTTCTTGTTTTAGAAGCCGTCACCGGGTCGGTCCGCTGGGCGTGTACAACATTTGTAAATCATTAAAATTCGTTATCGTAACTTTCATGGCCCTTAAACAAATCGTATTATACGTGTTTTTTATTAACACATCATTTATAAATCACTCTCCATGGAGTAGGTAGTTCACGCGAACGTTACATTTGTTACGAATGAAACGGACCGAGAAATACAATATGTGTTTTGGAATAAAAAGTCTTTTCACATTTTGAAACTTGAAACTCTCTTCATTGCCAAATGAACTCATTTCAAGATCTTATCTATTCATAATTAATAATAATAATATCTGGGGACTATTGTACACACTATCTGATTCCAAATTAGGAAATTTAATGCCTGTATAGGTTAACCGGACAGCTGATAAACATACATATATACATACAATATAATACTTATATAGATATTTTTATTACATCCAGACACAGAACAAACAAATGTGCTCATCGCCCAAAGGTTTGTTCTAGGTGGGACTCGAACCCACGACCTACCGTTTCGCAGTCAGGGTCTCTAATCAATCGACAACAGGGCCAATCACATTATTCATATTAACTTTATATGTACATGCGCGAAGGTCTCAGTGGCCAGTTACCACACATCGTTTACAGCTTCTCCGTTAAACCAGCACAAGCACACGTAACCAAGCCGTATATAATATTAAGTTTCCTAATACATTTTTAAAACGTGCACCGTGCATTCCTAAGGGATATTGCTACATAAATCTTGGGGTAGACTTCACCTACGTATATTTATGTTGTATCTGTATTTTAGTCTGTTTATGTGTCTGGTCGGATCAATATAGCAAACTTTGTTTGTTGTAGCTAGGTTGTATTATGTGAGGAGGCGATGCGAAACTCGTTTCGAAATGGCTGAAGATTGCCAAGCGTATACTGATGCTAGTAGATCCGCTCTGCGCTTTGATACCAGACCTCTTGTGCCGAATATGATCTTCCTTGCTTCGGAAAATACGTTAATACACAGCAGTCGTTAAACTTCATCGATGATGTAGCGGCTTAGAACTCTGACGAAAGGTGCGGTTTGCCCAATTCGTCCTGAACCTTCTACGACGAAAAATAAATGCAATTAAAGAAAGACACTAAATGAAAATATAGTGAGCATTTCACACGTAGTTGTTAGAAAATATGAAAGCTCAGAATTACTCCGTAGACTCAATCAGTTTGTCCATGTTGATTCATGTCCCAAATTAAACTCATAACATCACGTCTCCGTGAGCGGAATCGTGACAGCATTTGTAGCTATGAATGTTTTTACACGAAGTCGCTTTACTCATGTATATTTACCGACAGTAGCAACCACGTCATATCGCTAGCAGCGAGCCAGACAGCGGCTTAGCAAGTCTCGGCGTCCGTTCAAACCTAGTTGGAATATGAGAGAAATTGAATGTTGTTATAGTATCTTGACCAGCGTTTTCACTACGAGAGGAGACCAGTGATAGAATAAAAGGGTCGAAAAAATTCTAAGTACAATTTCATACACGAACCTGATCGATAATTATAGTCTGTCCACGCTATGTCTATGGTGATCGTCATTGTGCACATACATTATAATTATAAGGGTTTGATTGGTCTGGGAGTGGCATTAGGTACGCCGTCGATTGACCCGGCCTCCAGGCGTTGTGGAGACACACCGTTGGTTTTCAGTGGGTAGTCTGGTCGTATTCGGCCAGGAGTCCCACAGACCCCGGCAGCTCCAGCCGGGACATGCGTAAGCGTTTCCCAAGGTTAAAAAAATAGATACGCCCTTGATTAACAATAATAAAGAATAAATAAATAAAAAATAACTATGAAAATTTCCCTTAAAATTTAGGTAATATCTATATTATGGAGATGGATATTATAAATTTTCATAAAACGGTCACTGCCTCGTTGGTCGGGCGGTTGCTAACGCGACTGTCGATCGGGAGGTCCTGGGTTCAAATCCCGGGTTGGGTACTGTTGGATTTTTCTAATTTAGAATTTCTAGTAATGACCCAGAGTCTGGATGTGTGCCCGGTGCATGGCAATAGGCTCACCACCTATTCCATTGTGGTACTTAAACGTAACTGCTGAATTGTGGAGGTGTACTACCCTCCTCGGCCTACCCCTTAGGGGATTACAGGCGTGATGTTACGTTAGTTATGTTACTTATGGATGATATTGACAAAAAGTGAAACAAAGAGAGAATCGTTATTGTTAAAAGCACTATGAAACAGCCTCCGTGTGTTCCGTGCCGTTCGCTCCGAGGGCAACGTACAATAGAATGAAATTCGGATCTACGTAGTTCAACCGGTTTGGCGAACATTTCAATTAGGGAGTCTGAGACTAGTCGGAATTATCGCATTTTACGGTGCAGCTGCAAAAATACATCTGCATCGAGATGCCAAACGTGTGCTTAATGTATGATATAAAATTTTAACGTAATTGAAAATAATTCACCGCAATAGAGAAATCAGTGTTTTCACAATAAAGGAATAATTGCTGTCATTGGATTTTAAATATTATAATTTAATCACTACATAGTATGTATACAGACAAGTCGCTTTCCGTTGTCTGTCCCTATGTATGCTTAGATCTTTAAAACTACGCAACGAATTTCGATGCGGTTTTTTTAAATAGATACAGTCATTCAAGAGGAAGGTTTATATGTATAATAACATGTTTGATAATATTATGCAGTGATACGTGGAGGTGAACTAAACACACATCTTACGAAATTCTACCTCCAAAGGGGATTGCTGGGGCGGGGGCGGGACGTAGTCGCGGGCAAAAGCTAGTATAACACTAAATTACTTTTCAATGATGATATTTAACACTATACTTCTAACTAGAAAAGCTAAAATTAGCACGCCAATTGATATGATGTATTCTACGGGACGATGCCAGAACATCTGGCTCGAAGGATCAAATAATTCCAAGAATGTAATGCGCACACGTCACCCTCCGATGTCGTGCGACTTTATAGGCATCATTCTTTTAACAGGCTTCCATATAAGTGGGTATAACACATGTTTCAAACTAAATACTACCGGACAGCTCATTGATCGTTAACAGTGGATACCTTAGAAATAGAAATATCAGTTTAAAATCTAAGTATGCTTTAAAAATGACATACATAACATAATATCAGAAGTTAGTCAGCGCAAAAAAATTGAATTGTAGATACGGATTTTTTTTAAATTATTGCAGGTCGTCAAGAGTCATTTTTATACACATACCTATTTATGGACGTCTAAGCGGGCAAACATAACTGTACTATAACGAACGGCTATTACTATTATGAACAAGTTTCATTTCGCTATTGTTGGCCCACTGATGCGTCGATTACGATTCTACGGCACAAGCGATATTAACAGTTAGCTGTTTCACTAATAATATATAATGTCGATCAATTGTTCAATTAAAGCATCGGGTAACTCTCAACGTAAGGCATGGGTGTTTTTTAAGAGAACAGACATGCTGTGGCCATGACAAAATTATCATTAAGCACACTTTTGTTTCATTGGGGCGCAGAGTAATAATTAATTACGTTTGCAAGAATTTTTAATAGGTTCAATCGTTCAATGACATAAAATACACAATATGTTCCTCTGTAGAAATTAAATTCGTAAATTCTTCTTAAAAATGTAATTCCATATAAAAGTCGTTGCATATTCATAATCAGACTACAAAAGCTAATAGACTCTGGTGGATTTTAACTATAAAGCTCTTTTGCGGGCGCTGATCTTACATCACAGAGAAATTTAATTCAGTCTGAAGTACACGGCGGGTAATAACCGCTAACTAATTCCAAATTTAATAAAATAAAATGTTAGCATGATAATCAAGGTCGGCTTTAACGCACTAACATTATTGGAATAATTATAATTGTAAGGCAAATAATAATTGTATATATTAATACACAATGCATTTAATATCGCTAAATGTAATAAGAAATAATTATAATGACTCAAAAGTGCATTGTTTGCGTCCATACACAGTAGTGGGTCATCGTAAGGAAATGTCTGTAAATAAACTATGCGGTTACTCTTGATACGATAATGTGCAAAGAACGCTTTGTAATATTCAATTAAAATTTCATACAGAGGAACGAGTATTGCAAAACGGTATTCGCTGTGCCACAACTTATAATGGCTAAGCTATATCATTCAAAGCATACAATATAAACTTGTAACACGACATAACGGAAGGCATCACCTGCCATAAGCCCCGCTTCAAACAACTTAATAAGCCCATGAATTTTAAAGGCACGGCCACGAGTTCCATAGCAACAAGGGGAATTATTTATTTAGGAGATGATCACGTATGTATGACAATACAGGAAGGTTAAATAGATAAACTGTAAACTTCGATATCAAACTGTAAGTAGGTACGAACGGTGATACAATAATAATGCGACTCGGAAAAATTTGGACCGGCTCCTACGTACCGTCTGATCAATACGCCCAGTCGGGACGGCAACCAGCCGGCGCGGCATTGCATGTCACCCCCGAGCACAGCTGATTCCACCACCCCTCCGCGCTCGTGCCGTTCGTTCACCCTTCGCCCCGCGTGCCCCTGTCCCTCGAACTTTCGATCTCGGCGGGAACATTCGCAACGGTATTGAGAATTCCCCTTGCAAGTCGTAAAAGTGAATCGTACAATAATATTTGATGATTTGCTCTCCAGCATATGTTCCATTAGCCCGACAATCCAGTTGGCGACGATTCAAATTGTTCGCTTAAACATGTCAAACGGTAACAAGAAATGTGCACGAGTACAAGTTATGCGCCGTCTAAAGATATGTCGTTTAGAATGGCCTCTCAATCACAACAACAACAAGCGGATGTGCGAGACGGATATACAGAACAGCAGCAACAAGCGTACACCAAATATCTCAAGCAATTGAAAGGCGAATTCGTACAGCGTTGGTGCAAAAAGCCCAAGTTCAATATAGAATTCACCGAACTGGAGCGTGTTCGTACACTGGGCATCGGCGCATTCGGCAGAGTTGTACTAATGAAACATACGAAAGTGAACAAGTATTACGCGATGAAAGTTTTGGAGAAGGAAAAGATCATCAAGATGAAACAGGTCGATCACACGTTATACGAGAAACGTATCCTCGAAGCGACGAGATTCCCTTTCACGGTGTCGATGGAGTTCAGTTTTAAGGACAACAGTTACGTCTATTTCGTTATGCCGTTCGTGCCGGGCGGTGAAATGTTCACACACCTCCGGCGAATGGGTAAATTTGAAGAGCCGCTGGCGAAATTTTACGCCAGCCAAGTTGTTTTAGCATTGGAGTATTTGCATTTTTGCAATCTAGTCTATCGCGATCTGAAGCCCGAAAATATTTTATTAGATAAGAACGGCTACTTGAAGATCACTGATTTTGGATTCTGTAAAGTTCTACAAGGTCGTACATGGACGTTGTGTGGCACACCGGAGTACTTAGCACCGGAGCTTATATTGAGTAAGGGATATGGATTTTCCGTCGACTGGTGGTCGTTCGGTGTTCTTTTGTACGAAATGAACGCAGGATATCCACCTTTCTACGCAAACGAACCGATGAAGACGTACGAAAAGATCGTGGGTGGTAAATACAGATGCCCGTCGAGTTTCACCGCGGACCTAAGAGATTTAGTGCGCAACATGCTTCAATTAGACATCAGTAAACGTTACGGCGTCATGAAGAATGGCGCGATGGACTTGAAAAATCACCGATGGTTCCGGGGGCTCGAATGGGAATCGATACTCAATTGTAGAACAACACCGCCGTTCGTGCCGAAATGTAAACACCAGGGCGACACGACCAATTTCGATCGTTACAACGAGGAAACGATCGAACAGGACTCGCGGTGCCGTTTCGAGTCGGAATTTATTGATTTTTAAAGACTCGTTAGACTTGTTAACTTTTCTTACGTTATACGATGTTGAATAGACAAAAGTAGATACAATAGGTTCTATTATTGAACCAGGTTTGCGTGTTTTATTCTAATGGTGCACATCCCATCGTCGAGCGTGAGGCGGTGTCATGATTGCGCACGCGCGACTCGGGACCCCCCGGCGACTTGCGCGCGAGCAGCGCCGGGACTTAATGACGCGACACAGACTATTTATAGATCGTAATGGGGAATATAAACAACAGTCGATGCAATTTCAGCGTTGTGTTATTGTTTTATTTAGTATAGTGATCGTAAAAGCAACACATAGGTACGTTGCGGCTACGAATCCGAGGCGACGACTGAAATAGCACGCGCGACTGCAGAAAGCATTATATGTCTATAATCATTTCCAGTTCTATTTAGGATTAGAATAGATGTTTATTTATACTTCTTTAACATGATTATATGTAGTATATGAAAATTGTTTGCGCAACGGTTCTCCCGCCGATCACTTAATAGCGCACATGCGCCACACATTCTTTAACTATTCCAAATACAATCGAGTACGTACATACGGCTACGCCCGCGTACAATGTGACCCGAATATGATTGGCGACCGCCAAGATTAGCATGGGCATCTATTTCGCCTCACATTTTATTACGCTTCAACAGTTCGTTTCATACAGTCAAATTGAAGATAAAATGATAATATAAGATAAAATGATAATAAAATTATCGTTCGCAGTTAACGCATCATAAATTCATCTGAAACTAAAGTTGTTTGACTCGCGTCCCTTTTTGGTCTCGTATAAACCACCGATTTAGTAACAGATTGTAAGCAGATACTGTAAGTTCCTTTAATAGCAATAATAACAATAATGATAGTAACAACCATTTCAACTCACAGAGGACTGCTGTCGGTCACAGGGCTCGCGTTAGAGTCACTCACCGAGCTAAGGAAAGGATGAGGCTGAGAGTTTTTCTTCGAGATGAATTCAGAAATGATAAAGACAATGAACCAGAGATACACAACATTTATCAAGTCTAGCTGGTAAATTATGGAATCACGTGTTTTTCAAATCAAGCGTAAAAATGTTGGCAGAAACTTATTGATTTTTGCGAAACCAATGTTTTTAGTACATTATATAAACGATTGATCTCATACACACAAGAATAATAAACTTACTACAACGTACAACATACTCAACGCAGTGGACACTACATAAGACTCCTTTTATATGCGCGCACGATAAATAATGCCTCTTCATATGACGATAAAAATACACGTGTGACCAAACGTGCAATCGTATACAATATTTAAACGACAAATAATTCAAGACCACCGGAGGAGGCGGAATTACCATACATTAACAGACAAAGAGTAATAAATGCCAAATTACAAAGTGATCTCATTTCAATGACCGACATTTTGGCCAAAGTGGTCAAATGACAATACAATAAACCTATATTTCCCAGTATATTATACGTACAATGATAAAACAGTTCAAATTCATATTGTTTTATTCATCATAAGGTACATACATACACTTAATGACGGTCATTATTTAGTCATCTTAATTACTTCGGCTTTATTTGCCCTTCAGTAGTATAGTAGGCCGGGAGAAAAAACCAGTGAAAAAAAACTCCCA
>DWDX01004710.1:0-11342 GCA_018245675.1 Agara michaeli | reverse complement strand
TTTTTATCAGTAAACTTTAAATTATAATATTGTATAACGGAACTTTAATGTGAAAATGTACAAGTCGATGTTCTATAAAATTCACTTGCTCACATACGGATTCAGAATTCTTAAGACAATTGTTTCCACTTCCATACTGTTTTGTTACTTCTTCTAGTCTTACTCTAAGGGTTGCCAACAAGGAACCTCGTAAGCTTAATCAACCCGCAAGTTCTAGACTATCATTAGGTCTACACTCAACAAAATATTTACTATACGAATTCTTTAAGCAATTCCACATTTTTTTATGTATACATATATCTACACGAAGACTTCCGTGAGTGACTAAAATATTGACTGCACAAAAAGTCTGGGCAGTCTACTGGAAAAGTATGATTTTATCCATAGAGGGTAAAGTTATGTCTAATACTGATTAACGTTAAAGTGTCTTATGGAACTTGGGTGAAATTGAATATTTAATATCGCCTAAATGTAATTAACTAAAGATCATTAATATAATTAAAAAACATACTTCAATCCTCTGCTACTGAATATTATATGATTTTGTTAGATAAAAAAGAAAGTGCTACAAAGGTACTCGAAAAAATCCGACAGCAGACGCGGCAGCTGTGCAATTACAAGTAATTACGGGTTAAAAAATACCAGGCGTTCTTAGTTCGACAGCTTATATATCGTTCTGTAGCTTATATACCCTGCGCATCAATAAGTCTATTCCTCTTTTATATGTAGTTCTGTGGAATAAAAATAAATGTAATGTAAATAAAAACCAACACAATAAATAAATAATTAAATTAAAATTATTCCGAATTAGGTGATTCTTGTGTCTGTAGCAAATGTAGTTATAAGTTTAACCTTTACGGGACGACGTGGTCGCTTAGCGACTGTTTATTTTAATGAAAATTATAGAAAAAGGAAAATCATTGTAAGTACCATCCGAACAATAGAGCAATATGTTTATACGTGGGTCGTTAAATAAACAATTAGCTACATAATATGACGAGCGCAAAATCTAAACTAAGAAGACTGTAAACATTGCATATCTAGCTATTGTTGTTAATTATGTCGTCGGTAAAAGTGGTTTATAAGCAACCCACAGGCGGGTTGTGCATCTTGTATCTGCATTTTGTGCGCTTATATGTTCATCAGAGCCTTAGACAGGATTGCAGCTGTATAATAAGCCTCAGCTCAAGAATCACGCATTTTTTCCGGAATTAACAATAGACTATGATATTGTTTCGCTCATGATCTATGCCGTGTAAAAGCATTTTAACATTTTCAATATCACTACTAATGACACGGCACCCGCATTTCTAGTGATAACATATGTAGGTACCCGAAAGCAATGTTGATTGAACTCGTTAACTTTAGGTCTTATACTTTAATGGACACCAGGCGTTAAGAAAGCTTGGACACTTCGAGTTACCTAGATGAGTACATGATATTATTTCATTGTTATCCTATCTTTTTCATTAATAATTTTCGACAGTCATTGAGCAACATTAGTCATGAGGGTCTTCTTGTAATCCAATTAGTGGTACAACATAGAAGCATTGACCAAATATTAAGTCTGCCCTATATACGTAATACACGCAGGTATAATGTACACTTATTTATTCCAAGTTCGTAGGCGTAAGTTGTTTTATGCTCTTGTCCTTATTGTCTACATAGAAATACCAAATTATTTTAAAGATGCAAGTTTTCCGTTCGATATTCTAAGACGATAACTTGTAAGCTTTGTCACAGTCTTTGGATTTTTCGACAGGCACAGGTTTTGGATTCTTCGACTATTGCTCAGTTAAAGTAAATAACATAAACTTTCATTTAATTCTTCGAAGTTAGGGCCCATGTAAAGGAAATGTACTCAGAGTTAATGGGAAAGAAAACATATCAAAGAAGCTTTGTTCCAAGTCAAATTGTTTAATTCATTGCTTTGTTATGATTTTTTTTTACAATAAATGATTTTGATTGAAGGTCATACATGTTTTAGTCATCGTTCACAATCACAATATCGTTCATAAACATCATAATTAATCGAACATAAAATGGAAAAGCGGCGAAGCGTGGTTGATTTTCATAGTAAGTTAACTAGAACGCAAAATGATTATAAGTATCATAGGAAGGACTTGTAAAATTCTAAATTTCGATACACGAAAAAACAGCTTAATACTATATAATATTATTTTTCTTTTGTAAGTAGATACTTACTAATTTTTCGAGATCTTACCAATTAAATGTGAATTACAAACAAAAATTGTGAAAAAGAAACGTTACCTACAGAATTTCAATTTATTCTTTTGGCGAAATACTTACAGCTCGAAAAAATATAGCATTTAAAGCACAAAATAAATGTATTCGCTCTATAAGTAGAGCAACGCAGGATGCATTTTCAAAATTTGAAAATATTTAACTCCCTTCGTTATATATACCTATTTGTAGCCCAACAATAATTAAAGAATTGAGTTAGTACCATATAATTATATTACATAGTTATAGTATCAAATTATTATCCATCGGCGCGAGAACCAACATGTACCGTAAAAGTATATTTTAGTCGGGACCTAAAATCTGTAGTTAATTGCTAGGAATAAATTATATGACCGGATATAAATTCAGAAAAATCTGTAAAAATATCTATAACAAAAAACAATTTATGCTTTTAAATACCTAGATAAAAGAATTATTCCAAACTGAAGTAATAATATGACAATTTAAAATAATAATACATATAAGGGACTTTGTATTTATTCATTGTTCAATTATTAATTGACATTTATGATAATATTATTTGTAAGAAGAACTCTATGTTACGCAATATCTGATTTTGATTAATTGCAATTTCAATTTAAATATCGAAGCATACCGCTTTGAATATTATAGGAATGAGCTTAGGTTAATATTCAAAATGTATATAGAGTTAATAACAGAGTATAAAGTAGATAAACATATTTTATATGTGTACCAGTGAATGTTAATTTTAATCAATTGCTTACAGCTTATGTCTGCAACTACCTACCTATCCGGCAATCGTCCAATCTTAATACATAGATTGAAAGCGAACCTACATGATTAAAATTATATTTATATGATAAAACAGTAGCACGTTGATGTTGATGGTTATATTGTACATTGGCCTTACAGTCACAGACACATAGTTATTATTTCATTAATATAGCGTATTGTATAACTAAAGTTGGTATTCTTAAGATATGTCCCAAAATTGTTATAAGGGACGACTAAATTGAGACCAGGTCAAGTCATATTAAAACTCTCCTAACATCCTAGTGTCATAGACACATTAACTGAACTTATTTTCATACAAAACAAATTTCGAAAGCTGTACAGTCATTTCTTCTGTCAATCTCTTCAGATGTCATGCAATGAAATTGCAGGTTGAACGTTGTATGTACGTTGAACAAAAATAATTAAATGAAATATAGTAAGACTAGTCTCTATGAAGAGAATATATATTTTACTCGTTGTTTGAGCTAAACCACTTAAACATATAATTTACTAATTTCATAAGCCCCCGGGGACCTGCTAAATTTATTAACGAAAGGTACCTACAAATGAAGAACGTAATTTGCAAATTGTAATTGCGAATTGGGAATAGAGTTATTGATCAAGAGCGATGTCGGCAGCGGCGGGCGGGCCGAGGGCGGCGCGCGCCGCGGTCCGGGCTGCGGCTCCGAGCGCCCCCGTCGCCGCGTCGCCGCGCCTGTCACCCGCCGACAATAGCTGTCACACATATCGAGTCACCCTTAGCGAAATTAACATTGTTTGCGTATTGTTATTCCCCACAATCCGACCTCACTCGACGTAAATAATACTTTACGAAACGAATCCGTTCAACGGCCATTAGCGTGTGTTTACATAAAGATATGAAATCTTAGTGAGAAACGAAAAAAGTTTGCTCGTATGTTACATTATTGCTGAAAAATGTAAAGCTTATCATGAAAACAATGGAAGCTTTGCTGAACGAGGTTTCATGACAAACGAATACCAATCGTGTTACGTCAGTAACTGGAATAGACTCGCATAATACCGAGCGTGAAATTAAAGGATAAACAAATGAAGTCTGGAGCGGACGCCATAATAATGAAACAGCAGTCGGCATCACGAGGTGTCAAGCAGCAGACACAAGTAGCGTGACCCGTAACTCGGCTCGGTCGCGGCGCATCGGCCGAACTGGGGCATATCGATAAGCGTGCCCTACTTACCTGGTTTCGTGTCAGTGTCGGTGGAGCGGTGCACTTTGGGCGAGAGCGTCGCGAACGATGTCGGGCAAGTCGTGCACGTCGGGCAGCATGCGCTCGTGCGCGGGCTCCGTGCGACTGGGCACGTCCTCGGGCCACGAGGTGGTGCTGGACGCGCTGTACGAGCGCGACAAGAAGCGCGACAATAAGAGCGTGCGCGTGCTCACCGTCATCGTTTACGTGTTCTGTGTGTCGCTCGCGGCGATCATGCTCTCGCTCTACTACGTGTTCTTCTGGGAGCCGAAGGACGCCCAGTACGCCCAGCGCAAGGTGTCTCAAACTGTAAAGCAGCAATCCACCACAACACCAATGCCCACATGCTTTATGCTCCACACTGGTAGGTCACACGACCGACACGCCTCCTCTAATCTCCTCGTTTCATCCCTGAACTGTAATATGGACTTTACAGTGTGCTTAATTACAAGTAACTAAACAATGCCTTAGAGGTAATATAAAGCTTTTGCACACAAAATTTTGGATTTACTCCAAAAACTAATGCTTAGCACCCTACAATAATTTCAACGTAAGTATGTAGCTGATTATATCTTAACACATAGTAATAACATCGTAATTTGAGTTGTTTTAAACTTAACTGTGATTATATGCCTCTCACATGTAGGTAGATTTTTACCAAGCACTGAATTATTATTTTTAAAGGTTTAGTCTCAACGTCTTTAGACAGCTGTAGATACGTGCCATTAATAATTATAATAATTCAAAGTCTACTAAACTGCATTAGCAGGTATGGCCCACTACTATACGAACCTATCTCATTTTGAGAGGAGACTCGTGTTGAATAGTAGAATGATGAAACGGCTGATGTCTTTATATCTAATTGTAAGTGCATTGCGATCCCTGAAATATACATATAAATATGATTATATATGCAACCAGGCGACCACGTGGATTTGTTATTGCCATGACAAAATAAGATAGTGGTAGAAATAGAAACCATATAACTGGGATAGGTATAGTAAACATAAAAGTGTCTAACGTGATAAATAATGTTCTGTAGTGTAGTATAGTGTAGTGCGGGATGTCTGCGTTTGCATGATTAAGATCAATAGTCTATATGCACGTATTATTAACTTGTACACAATTGGTCGCACCCACATCTCTTCGTGGAGTGTAAATTAAAATACAGTCGTGAAAATTTTTATTCAAAAAGTATAGTCTAATGCAGCCTGTAGCATTTCTGAAATTTTAAGAATTAAGTATTTAAATTCACGCCTATTCCTTATAGGGGTAGGCAGATACTAATAATTTTGTTTCGGCTACCGTCCTGACATAATTCGTTCACTTCTTGGCCTGGCCGTCTTCTCACACTCATCGTAACGAACCGGCTCTCTGAAATCCACTTCTCGCGCTCTTGAGGAACATCATGTGTCAAGTTGCGAGCATATTTACCTAATTTTATTATATTACCATAGACATAGATATCAATTACACATGCTACAAGTATTTACTCGTAGGCTATAAAGCCTAGGCCAAGAAGTATGTGCCTTCACTTAAAATAAATTCTTGGTATAAGTACGTTATTAACGGCATTTAATAATTTATTTTGATACTCATATTTATCAGTTCAAAATAGTATGCTTAAAATATTATTATTATTTTATATGCGATTAAACTTGAATTAATTTATACCGATTGATTAAAATTTCATAGGAATTTACCATAAATAAAATACACGTAATAAAAACGAGACTTTAAAATATAAATTTACCATAAAAATAGTATTTAAAAAGATGGTGCGAAAAATTATGCACAAAAAATCTACAATGATTTTTTTTGTATCAATCTGCTCCAAATCCCCTACTATTTGAAAAATCAAAATTGCAAATAACATAACTGTAAAAGACTATCTACATTGACATTTTGTATTAGCTATGGAGATCTATAAACACTTTATAAATTCCATTTTTCTCAAATGCGCTACCTACTATCCTCACGGGGTCAAAAGTCAAAATACGTAGGTACCGTTTAGCCTGTAGCGCAATGCGATGGCATCGATTGACCTGGAATCGGTTCAGATTCCATGCTTTCTTTTTGTTACCTTTTCCAGGGCATAGAATAAAAATCATATTATGGATTAATCAATAAAAAAGATAGCTAGGTATGTGACAAACTCTAAGTACCGATGTAAAAATTGTTGAAACAAGATTCCTTTCAAAATCCCTTCACATACATACACAAATATCCAGTACTCTCCACCACCCATAAAAACTCCACTTATGTCAATTTAGTAATCTTCTCTACTTTGTACAAATATTGTCTAATTTTAAAGATGAAATTATTTTACATTTATCTTGGTCTCATCAACTTTTTTGTTTTATTTTGTAAAAAATCATGTATATAATTGTAATATTATTGCCATATTTTACTGTAATATTTATTTACATTTACAAAAAGAAATAATCTTTAATACATGCTTATTTGAAATTATTAGCAACTAATATTCTGCAGATTATACAAAAAATAAAACTGTAAGTGAGAATTTACTTTGGAACATATAAAAATATCTTAAATCACTAAAATGCCTTACAAAAAAGTCGTAGTGTATATTTAGTTTCGTTCATATTTTTTTAATTATGAATTTAACAACATAGACTTGTCATAAAAAGTTATAAATGTGTAGTTGCGAAAAAAGGCTTAATGCCTTAAAAGTCATTATAATTCTCGCGATAAACTTAAAAAATTAATCACTTCCGTGTTTTCAAGATGGCGGCCGAGGTACACACCGTAAACTAGAATTTAAGTTTACGGTGATGTGTTTCTTAAAACAAAACCAAATTTCACCCAATATGACATGCTCGGTTTGCCTGTTATTTAGCCCGAACTTTCCGTAGTAGGTATTAGCAAATGTTCAATTTTGTACGGAAATGAAAAATGAATCGGCATGATCTCTACATGCGTCTATTAATAGACGAAGTATCACGTCCTTTTCACACAAACTTTATATAATATGAACCGTCGTCCTGAGATATTTGCCGCTTTGCCAAAAAAATAATCAATTACGCGAACTAAATTCGTTCAGATAGTTTGTAATTTACTGTACACATTATGTCCTTTTCATTGACGAAAACTATAAAATTGACGAGATAACGATAATTGAAGTAAAAACGTTACGTAACACGGTTTTTTTGTATCACGTGTTCTACCGAACTTTGCAGTGGTAAAACACTATAATTTTATAGCACATTCTTTTATGTTTGGCAAATAAATGCATTTAGTTTGGGCAATATTTGGAGTGTTTTTGTCTAATCCAAGGCGATTATAGATAATATTTTCTTTCTAGATGTTCTCAAGGCTTCGCTAACTTTGATACTGTCACACATTTTTCAACACTTAGAATTGAAAACGTAAAAGGTTAAAATACCTACGGTACAGTTCTATGGATTGATATTAATGAATAAAATATATTGTAACTAAACGTAATGCTCACCAACCATGTTATTTCAGGTTTATTGCATTTCAGGATAAAAAAAGAAGATAGAAAGTATATTCTGCTGTGTCATTACATCCAATTATTCATTTAGTTTAGACCATAAGCTATTGTTATCACCGTTTCATCAAATGTCATTAATGTATATTAAGACCAAATGACAATAAACTGCATTAAGGTCACACTGACCGATTTATATAAGTGGAATTGCGTGCATAATAACTCTATTAAAAGTAAAGACAACACAACGGTTACCGCAAGACTTCGTGCACCGAGTACTTACTGGAGCCAGCGTCTGCAGCAATAACTCTAAATATAGCTGTTAGTAGTTACAATAACCAGTACTCGGCTATTCACTGATCATGTTTATAAGATATAAATCACTAACGATTTCGGTCGGATTGCCCAGAATAGCCCAACCGCAATCTTATTGCTAGTGCGGTGCGGGATCAAGAAATGCTGTGTTTATATTTCGGTTTTCGTTTAACGTTAAAATGATTACTTTTTAAAAACATATAAAAAATATAAAAATGCTGTGTAATAATTATGGCTTTGCATACTTTTAACGCTTAAAAAGCAAGATCAATAAGTAACGCTATTGACTGAGTAAAGGAGTTGAATAGACTGAATAAATCAAGATTGAGTAGACTTTAACGGGTTGGATACATGTATTGGTGCTTAATATAGAAATGTTTATTCTTGTCTTCCCGTAACTCAGCGCTAACGACTCTGAAATCTTTGACGGTTTTTCTAAATATTTAGGAGACCTCGTCTATATTTTCTCAATTCCAGTGGAAACATAAATAACGTCGCTATATTCACAGATGTTATACACTGTATGGTACATTAGATGTCATTAACTCTTTTCCATTCAGATGAAATACCTACATGGTCCAATATACTTATGCCAGTCTAGAAATTTTCTTCCAAAAAATTTACTGTAATAAATTTTTTGACACTTTTTGTATTAACATAAACAAACTTATGTTCCAGACGATGGTCTAAACACAGTCACTTAAGATTATGTCATTTTCATACTTTGAATCTGAAATATCAAGCAAGAAAATTCTCAAAAGGAAATCAGATGCTAGCCTTTATTCGTTTGAAGCGCTTACTAATTGTTAACTTACCTGTATTTTGTCAAATGAAACACGCGGTCGGCCCGCAGTAGATCGACCGTTATTTAAATATGTTCCTCCGTAATCATTATACAGTCATAACGATTGTCTAATGACACTGGCATCGTAATTAGGACATTGTCAGGGAACTTTTACAAGCAAGGTGGTTATGAATGCATCCAACAATTTATCTAAAAAATTTCGAAATCGGTCCACGCGTTCCAGAGTTATGAGGTAACAAACATAAAAAAATAAAAAAAAATACAGACGAATTAAGAACTTCCTCCTTTTTTTGAAGTCGGTTAAAAAGTTCGTAGCATCTGTCTGTCAAACCGTCCAATTCCACTGTACTGTTCCAAACAAGATAATAGCGCTAAGTTTGCTTTACAGGAGGAAGCAGTACCACAGTAAACGACACCGATGAACTACCCCCGTCTAGCGTCACCTACCCGGAAGAGCACGAACCGAGCGAAACAATCGATACCACTGTAGTAACGGAACCGACACAACGCAACTCTACGAGTGTGTACCGTTATAACAGAACTACTAGAGCCGTCGATACCGACAACGAACGTACTACGCTTACATGACACCCTAAATTATAATGAGACAAGTTCAATTTATTAGTGTAACTGAACTCTACGCTCTGGTGATAATAAACGAGGATCTGCACTGATTATAATAAGGTCGATCGTGACTGTCGACGTATAAAAAGACAATTTTTTACCGGCAAAACGCCTAAATAACATCACCTACATTAATAGTGCCAGACAAAGTGAGTAACACACACTAGTTTTTTTCTTTTTCAAACGAAGCGATTTAACTACGTCTCTAATAAAATGAATCATCAGAATACAACATCGATTTTAAAATTTACAATTAGATATTTGTAATTGTCTGTTCATTGCCTTGATGCCGAAATATTAACTTATTTAAGAAATTGTGCGTGTATTACAATATACGCATAGATATATTGGATTTAGCCATAGCTTTAAAACAAAACCTAGAGTAAGTTTCATTGATTTTATTCGGATCTCAATAATTTTAAGAACTAGTTTTACCTACTAGGGGAACTTACTATAACCTGTGGCCACCACCACGGCATCCATGATGGATTTCTTCGCGTAAAAAAGGGAAAAGTTCTAATAATTCGATTTAACTAATGTATTGATTCTTGTTGTTTACAACGGAAAGGTCATTGTTTCTACTTTTCACCTAACTATTTACCATCTACGTTCCAAGAACCGTAAATTATGTCAATATGTAACTTAATACTTAACACGACTAGGCTTACAAGAAATACGTTTTGATGTACATTAGCTAAACTCGTTCTGTGTGGCGAAGCCCGACTGGAGTGCATTTTGTGAAGCCACGAAGTGCAGAAGGGTAGTGTCCTTGACGACAGGTTAAGAATATTTATATTGGACTTGGGTGCTTAAGCCAATAAACGACTCGGATCGTAACAAACAAGCTCACCTTATTTAAATATGTCAGTGGTCCAGTTATGCGTCTACTTACGTAACTTAATTACCGCTCGTGTACTTAAGACAGTAAGATGAAATCCAATTGAAAAAAAACGCGATACTTTCGTTATTGCGCGTGATGCTATGAGAATGTTGGTATCGCGTCCATGCAATCACTGCGCTTTGAAACGTTCGAATTTCAAATAGTTTAGAATCTGAGTAACTTTTTCTTTACGAAATATAGAGCGTAGTAATGTAACTTTTCGTGTTGGTCACATTTATGAACTGCATCTCTAGAGTTGTCGTAACCGTGTCGATTTTGGTTTTGTATCGCAATAACTATTGCGCCTTGGTTTCGCTCTTTATAATCGCAAAAAAAATTAAAAAAATACAATTTAATTAATATGATTAAATTTAGAAGTAGCGCAAATATCGGCCTTATTAATCTTTTCATGTTGTGACGATGGTATATCAGAAGTTGTGATGTAAACGAATATTTTTATTTATGTTCAACAGTATTGTATTTAATTAGCGATATTACAAAATGAGTCCAATTAATGTAAATTACATGTTACAATTACAAACAATATGTTGTTTTATTGCTCTCAGAAGTCGAACCGTTATACCTACCTATTATGAATCGGGATGGTCATTGAATAAGTTCTAAAATCAAAGAAAACCTTTGCGCAAATTTAATTACCTAACAATAAGGTATTTCCTTTCATTAAATGTATCAATTAGAAGTATTATGTTTTACTGCAACCTGAATCAAAAAGAACTCTTATGTTTGTGTTGAAGTTTCAATGCTAATAATTTAGTTATATCTTCTAATTGTAAGGATGTAGGAATTGGAACAGATCCTACAATAGAGAATGGTCCCAAATTATTGCTTTTTCATTGTGTGCACTTTAATAAGCCTGGTACAATTATTGGCGGTCGTAGCCCTTAAATTTTTGGCATAGCAATATTTCGTAAGATTTAGATAACACTGAGACAATACAGAACTGGTGGAGATATCACAAGTTTAATAACAGATAAACTTTATTAATAAGCAAGGAAACTG
>DWDX01004709.1:0-11343 GCA_018245675.1 Agara michaeli | reverse complement strand
GAGCGTGACCTGCCGGGACGCGGCCGCTGGTCTCTGTCTCTCTGTTACTTAAAAAGCATTTAAATGTGACTGCAATTCTACTTAATTATATAGTAATAACTCCAAGTTTCTTCCCTTGTCTTCCCTGTTCTTTAATATCGCATACAGAAAACCATGACGGTCTGTGCTCAAGACAACTTTATTGCTTTAAGTGCAGTTACCCGAAACAGCCAGTGAATTACAAACATAGAGATTAGTATAGTGTTATTTTATCTCGTTCCATAGACTCGTATCGTTATAACTATAAACACATTTTGTAGATATTTATTTTGTTAATCGTATTTTTAGATGGTTGTTTGCAGTTTTGAAAAAGTTTTACCCGGGTATTTCTGGACGATGGTCGTCTATTGTATACTACTTGTGGAAATTTAGATACACGTCTTTCAAAGTTTAAAGGGTTCTAGAATTACTGAACTCTAATTAATAGTCCAAAATAATTAATGTATAAATAAAAAAAAATCATATAATAATTTCCCATATGTGATATTCAATAATTAATGTCTTATTCGTTTGACGATCGCTGTCAGGTCCTTGTGCGATACTAATCGCTTATTAAAATAGAATACATTACGAATAGATTAGACATAGATCTTATCACGAAAATGTAACAGTAATTTTTATGGTTTCGGAGGCTCAATTGTGATGAGCTGCATGTTTGAGAAAGTTAGAGTGTAGTATAATACTACACTCTCTTTTGTTTGCGGATTGTAGCAAAGTATGTTATATAACAATGAATTTACATACGCTCGATGTTACGACTTATTGTTAATATACGTATGTGATTTTTAACATTTTGTATATCAAGAATTATGCATATACGAGTGTGCACTTTTACATATGATCTATTATACGACAAACGTTGTCTTTTTGTGTATTCCATTCATATTATTCGAATACGTTACGTCTGTTGTCGGTGGGTGCGTTTGTAGAGACGTCGCTTTAGACTTAGTGGCTAACTTTTATAAACATAACTATCGTCTGAAATTGAGACTGATGTACCGTCTCCGTGACTAATTATGCTGCCAGTGTCATTGTGAAATAGGGATTGAGAGGTGTGAGCGAGTTTACGGAATATTTGTATTACAGAAATTGAATCATCTAGAAAAATAATAATCATTCGTTAATGTGAAAAAAATTTTCATTCATTATTCATTTATTATGCAATAGATTGTGATGCACCTAACCAACCAATCGAGTTCAATCAATACATATTCAAAAGTGCCACGTTGCTCTTTTGTATATCCTAAGCAAGGTAATATAGCACGTATATACGTATATAGCACGTAAAATCGTAATGACAGATACACAGGTATATGCGAAGAATTTACGTGAAAACGATGATAATGAGGTACACGACGAGGCGACGTGGAGCGGGTTTACTGTGATCGCTTAGTAATCACTAACAGAACAGAAAAATATATCAAGTAAGAAAAATATCAATCTTGGGTGGATGCTAGATTCAGCGAAAACATACATAAGTTTCATAGATGATTATTTTGGAATTTAGGTCATTCAAGTAAATGAGGGACTGCACTAGTTGCAATTAAAATCCATTTCGGAACAACACTAACTTACCTTCGTAAAATGAAATGTCTTATTGCGTTCGTAGCTAGTATTATTTAATGTTAATGCATATGCAAGTTTTCAAATGCCACAAGTACTGACAACTTGTGTCTCGATGCGAGTCCAAGGAAGTGACTACTGTACACGTGTACTCACGTTGTTTCAACAAGAGTTTTATAAATAGATAGAAACTAATTAATCCTCTTAAAAGCCAAATTTGTGCCAAGTTTTGATTATCAAATTATTAATCGATTAATAGAATATAAGAATATGACAGAAAATTCTTGAAGTCTCAGTGTTCATTGTAAAATTTAATTTTAAAAATATGTAGTTCGATTAGTTTCAATTAAATATTACGTGACTATTTCAAGTGTACATAATAAATAGTATAAATAGGTACATCCATTAAACCCGGTTAAGATACTATTCCAACATCTCTTATTGTGGTTTAGTGCAACTGTTAGCGAGTCGAATATCTAATAGATAATTTTGGCATATTGTACTACTTGTAAACGTACTTAAATAATTTCATAAATGTCATTTCTATTATTATTATAATTATATATAATATAACTGCTATGTACGTTCAAGTGGTGTCGTAGCAATTCGAATAGCATTCAATTGTTGTTGTTGTTTTTTCTAAATACTATATTGTTGCTTTAGTATACATGCGTCTTCCAGAACTTTCCTAGAATTTAATGTTAAATTGGCTCCTTTGATATGTGATTTTATTGACCAAATATATTTACTTAAATGACTTTTGATAAAAATGTACCTTAATATGGTAATGTATTTACTAATGACAGGACTGTGCCGTTTCAAATGGTCACGTGCCGCTTATAAATGCTTTTAATAAACTTCTTATGTTTTCGTCGGTATATTTCAATGATATTAACATATATGTAATATTCATTAATATTAATCGTGTGCCAATTGTAAGTACTTATCTGTATACGCAAAATACATATAAAAGTACATACACAAAGACATTACATAAAATGAATAAAGGCTTCACTTCACAAAAAATCTCGTACTTAAATAGATTTGGGCCATAATAACTCTGATATTATTAATTTAGCAAATATTATAGTAAATCATGTTTATTTTAGAATCGGGCCTATAGTAAAGTAGAATAGAGTAGTAGAATTTCGACCTGAAAAATTTTGATAACATTTATTATTGCTGAAGTTATGTATTTTTTGAATCTTATTTTGAGAGTGTTTTATTCTTAACGGATTCCTTTCCCACATTTATTTTCAAATATTACAATTTGATTAAAATATCAATTAAGTGAATTAATGTACTTTAAAATTTTACATGAACCTACTAGTCTCTCTATACCATATTTCTGCAATGAAATATTAAATTTATCGACTCTTACGTATGTATGTACTAATTAAAGCGTCGAGAAATGTAATATTTATAACTGATCGTATTTCTTGGTTGATTTATAATTATAGTCTAAATTAATAGTTGACATGTAAAAAACTAGATGAATATTGTAATATTGAAGTTACGCGCGAATTCGACATATCTTGTGGCCAAATATTGTATATATTGTTAAACATGGAAATATAAAATCATTTCGAGGGTTATTTGCTGAAGTACGTAGGGTCGTATGTTTATAATTTTCATGTTTATTTATGTAATGAAAATGATGCATATCTGAACACGTTGCTTCAGAACATAGAAACTTTTAGTTCTTTTAAATAATATTTGGGGAGTAGGTTTCAGTCGAATGGTTCAATTAGCGTATTTGAATATAACTTAAGGATTTGAAACTTAATATAGGGAGATGTATGCACGACTTTATACTGTATTTTATTACTGCATTATATGTGACTAAAATATATCCAGAGTTTTCTATATGAATGACAACATGATCGATTAAACTAATTTATTGGTTACCGAATTTTGTGTATTTATTTTAGTCGTTTTATAGTAGTACAGCAGTCACAATTAAAATGAAATAAACGAAAGGAGTTACTCTTGTACGTAAAACGTATTTAGCTTTTGCTTGGTTTTCATATATGTTTTTGTAAACAATAGTGGAAGGATAAACTAATGAAATTCACAATTTGTCAAGAACAAGTTATCTGCGGTAGGGATAATATAACGGACAAAGTCTCGTTATACATGTTTAGACTGTTAGAGGGGCTTTATTTCGCAACAATTTTAAATCGGCGTTAGTTACCTTGAACCGGGTCGATACCACTCGAAACATCGGGACTGAAAATCTTCTACACACGAAAATAGCAACGTATTACGTTATTCCATTTTTGAATATACATTTGTCTATATCTTGTGAAATGCCTCGACGTAGATGTGTCAAGTGTCCAATAGATATGTTCAGTCGGAAGGCAGGTAGTTGTTTTGGCGAAGGTCCACCGCTCATGAGAAGCGTAGTGTACAGTTTTGATTTAGGGTCTTATGGCCAGAAATACCGATACTTTTACAATTTAGTCCGATTTCTTGAATGTCATCACTCGAATATCAATTATTAGATTTACAAGTTTTTAAATAGATTACTAATTGACCGAACCGGTTTTTGGTGTACATTTTGTCATGTTGAGTGAAAATATAGCTGTTTGATGACTACCACATAGCAATGTAAAAATAATGCATCAACTTACCTTTGACATTCCTGTCTATAATTTAGGTGTATGTACATATATACAAAATAATAGATAATTTTTCTGTGTGGTGCTTTTAAGATAGGGATTTTATGGCAAAAACGGTATCAAGGTACAATTAAATCCCTGCGTCATATTGCAAAATAGATAAAGAAGTTTGGGCTTACAGAATGGAGAAAATCGCAATCAAGGATACGAATATGTAACGATACGACTTAAAGAGTAAAACGGAATAATCTTCTTTAGTTTTTTTTCTAAACCAAAATATTTTTTTTGCCTTGGCAAAACCTAGATAAGAGCTTCCCTTATCCCAATTTATTATCGATACTTTAATGGAAAGTAACATCACGCCTGTAATCCCCTAAGGGGTAGGCAGAGGAGTGTAGTACACCCCCACATTTCATCAGTTACGTTCAAGTCCCACAATGGAATAGGTGGTGAGCCTATTGCCATGCACTGGGCACACAGCAGTACCCAACCCGGGATTTGAACCCAGGACCTCCCTATCGGCAGTCGCGCTAGCAAACGCTCGACCAACGAGGCAGTCAGTACTTTAATGGAGTATGTTGTAAATAACCCAATAAATTAAAGTGTTATGCATAATAATATAAATAATGTTATGAATACAAAATTAGATGTCATTAACGAGATAAAACATTAGGAAGTGATGGATGTATTGTGTTATAATAGTACGGGGGCAAATCTTTGCGAGGCTTTTATATGTTGCCCAAAGTACATAACATACCTTCCAATGGAAAATGAAAGATTCTACAACATGAATCACATATAAGTCGATATGCAGAACAGGATTTCCATTGTTTACCTCCAATAAAATTCAATTTAAAATTGAACATCTTAATGTTTGTACCTACTATATATATTGCTTATAACATTAAATACTTTTAGTAGTTTCACGTATGGGTTACATAATACGGAATATTAAAGAGTTGATCTATTTGAGGGTTAAATAAAAAACAACTGATTGCTATATTGAAAACATCGATTTCTTTAAAAACAAGGAAATGCAAAATATGAACACAACAACGTCATAGTGATCCTGTCGCTTAAAATATAAATGCGGTTATGCAAAGCAGTTCATTAAATAAACATCATTAAAAAAACCAAATTTATTGATGTGCTTAAATTTTATTCAACTTTACGTACCAAGTAGCCAGTGTTCAATAGCAGTTCAGAAACGGATTAACTAACTTTAATGGTTTCCCGCTCTTTTACGGTTCAAGTGTTTGCTCTAATTTGGGAGTAATTGGACAATTCATGCTTCAATAAATGGTAGTTAATATATTTTCCAACAGTTCGAGTGTTGTGTACATAGATATTACCTATAGCTTAAGAATACAATAATTACGTCAACTTTTGTATCCTGTTGCATAATTCAAATAAATATAACAATATTTAATCAACATGACCACTGCTTCACCAAATTGGCTAAATGACAAAACCGTCGTGATTAACTAAGAAATCATTAATATGTTTAACCTTAATGTAACAAGGGTGGAAATTACTTTTTACCATTTATTATTATTGTTATAGATCAACAACAACAATACATGTGCAGCCAGAAAAATAATGAAAGTAAACATTTTATTAAAAGGACTAGACACTTACACATCGTTTTATTAAAGGAACTTATAATAATACACTTGGAAAATTCACAACAAAACGTTACGCAAGATTGCGTAATTTTGATATAGTCCACGACATATCACAGTTGACTATTTCTATCTTATTATTATATTTTCTGAAATCGCGAATTCTACCAATTCGCACTTGGCCAGCGTGGTAGACTATGGCCTGAACACCCTCTCACTACAAGACTCGGTCTAGTAGTGGACCAATCCACGGGTCGAATTTTTTGTCTGCTATATACCTACATAGGTAATGTAGCTGCGGGATTTTTTTTATCAAAATTATTTACTATGAACTTGTTATTAATAATGTTTAATCAAGTACATTTCAATAGTAATGAATAATGAACATAAGTTGCTATTGAATTTAAATGGGCGTCAGTAAAATTTTATGAACATTCTACATTCTCCTACAGGAAAAAAAATACCGAATCCCATTCACATTTGAGGACTATTCTCCCGATCAGTTAGCTGGCATCTCACGGCTCATCATATTGTTTTTTTTTAATTTTTATTCTTAATAGTTAATAGTTTGACCAGGATTTCGGCCTCTGATGTAGCACGCCTAGCCAATACTCATCTGAATGTTGCTTCGAAAAGTCCCAGGTTGTACTTATCGGGGAACACTGACGCGTGCAGGTGATTAAGAATGTTTCAAGTTGGTCACTTTAATATTTATTGAGATTCGATATTTACTTTTAATGTCTGACCTGCAACCAATTAAAAAATACTCAAATGTCATAAAAATAAATAGTAGTTGACAATTTATAAAGAAAAATTAAATATAGCTTAATTATAAATTATCTAGAAACAATTACGGTCTCAGTATGGTCTTGCATTATTCTGTAAAATTCAAGTCTCTGATTTTATGATATGCCTTTTTATAAACTATGTCAAAGGCAGAAGTTACAGAGTAAGTTTTTTTTGATACGTCAATTAGTGAAACAAGAGCCTTGTTTAGGACTCACGGTTAGTATTAATGTAGAGACAGAGACAGTGTAGTAGATTGGACGCGCGGACGTCAAAAGTAATGTTGTTATAATATTCCGATAGCAATGAAATTATTATATTTACAACGTTATGTAATTTAATTATTTACATGTTTAATTAATTTTTGGTGTGTTTTGTATATAATATTTTCGTCAGTAGTTGTTCAATTTATTTACGCGCATTAATAAAAAATAAATTTGTACCAATCGTCGTAAAGGTTGCATTTTATATTGAACATTAATAAAAAAAAATACAATATTGAAGAGAAAAAAATTGACGGTCGCAAAAATGGATGAGGCATTCGCGCATATTCAAAGAACGAACCAAAATCCAAGCAAGGCGGCTTTCAAGCCTCCTGATGGTGGTTGGGGCTATGTCGTGTGCATTGGTGTCGGTTTTACATTCGTAAGTATTTATAAACGACATATAATTATTATGGCAGTAATAAATTTATGCTTTATTATGGCTTTGAGTAAATTTAAGAGACACTTCGTTGTCCTTGAATAAAATAATATTATGTATTTGTCAATAAAAGTTATTTAAAATAATCTTGAGTATATTTGAACTGTAAATAATAACTTGTTTCGCAATTTGAATTTTAGGAAGTTAGAAATTTTGTTAAGAAGGCAAAATTATTTTTCTATCTCGATATTAAATTTTATTCAAATGAAATTTTATCCACTGACTCAGCGTGTTTTCAAAAGTAGTAGAATAGACAGTTATTTTTGGTTTATGTATAATATTCGTATATATTTAGATTGTTATTTACATTTAAGTATCGTAAGATTTTATTTTAGTATAATGTAGCATTCATAGTACTTACGTAATTATTATCGGGATAATAAAATGTGCTGTTTAATGAGTTAATAAATTAAGTAAGTAGGTAAATTTACTGCTGATAAGTAGGCGAGTATGTCAACCAACTCGTTGAGACAGCAGATCTTCGTGTTGATTATTAGCAGATAACTACTGAACGTAAATGTCTAGAGCAAAAAGAGTATTTTATACAATTAATAAGACACGCGTATAACAACATAGGTACTTACTGAAATTAGGCTGACAACGTGAAATATTTTTTTCACAAATTCAGAGAACTGTACGACGATATTGTTTGCGTATTTTTAATAGCAGGTAATGAATTAGCTTCAGTGAAACGTCTCTAACGAATGTTGTAGTCGTTTTGCATATTATACAGTAACACACATTGTACTGTATCCATCAATTATGGTGATGAACATAGATATTTTTTTTTATTGGAGTATTACATTGTTACTGAAAACTGAAATACACTAGGGTACCGCTTTCACTGTACTTTGGTGCTAGGGGGCATTGGTAGTAATTGATAAAATGTCCATACAGTACAGTCCATACATAAAGTATTATATATAAAGTATTACATATAAAGTATTACATATAAAGTATTACATATAAAGTATTACATATAAAGTATTACATATAAAATATTATATAATAGAAATAAAATAAAAATGGTGGAAATAGGTGGCGGATTCATGTGAGATTCACAATGTAAGATTAAACATTTTTTAATACATAATGTCAACTTGCGTTGAAGATTCGATTTTGCTTGTACATATTAGGCGGTCGTGTCGAACGGTTATATAAAGGTACGGTGATACATTTAGTAGTTTTAAGTTACGAATGGAAACTAACGTTTATATTTTAAGTTTAACGCAAGTATTAAAAAAAGAAGTTACTTTATTTTGTTAACCATTTTATGGCGTGATTTACAACTTGAGTTTTAAACAAGAAATACCTGTAATATTAAAGTTGTTCTAAACTTTATTATCATATAAGCTATCGCTCGCGGTTTTGCTCGCGCAGAAATTGTATTAACAAAACCCAAAAAATAAAACTCGCGCGCAAAATCTAGTCATCTCTATAAAGCTGGACAAGAACTGGATTTCATTATTATCATTTAAGACCGCGATCAAGAATCCTTATCTTTTCTTGCTATCGATCCTTATGCATATTAATTATTACGCAATGTATGTAGGTACAAATGTTTCGCACCGTAACAAACAGACAAAATGCCGCTATTCGCGAACGTCGGTAACCCGAGGTCCAATGAATTGTATATTTTAATTTAGCATTATCGAGTTGTTTAAACAGACCATTGCATTACGTTCATTTTTTTGTATCCATCTGTATTTGTGTGTATAATAATGTGCAAGTGCAAAACGATTGTAAGGACTTACATATACTTGTATCACTTACATAATCATTCAATTCAGTTACGGAAGCGGCACCACTATATGCTACAGGACTTACTTCTGCCTATCTTGAGTTCTGGTTTGCCGGAAATGGTGGATGTAGATACGTTAAACTTGACGGTGAGGTCAGACTATCATCTTAGATTTAAAGCCAGTGAAATATAATGCTTTTTTTGACTAAATCACATTTTAATTTGCAGATGTTGGGTTTCGGCTCTTCGAATGCGTTTGGCATTCTGTTCAATAATTTCTTTATTGAACAAGACGGTGCAAGCGGTTTACCGTTAGTAATAGGAGTTTACAACGGAGCACTTTCAATAGCAGGTACGATGCTAATACGGTATTTACAGTTCTGTCATTTGTACAGCACAGACGCCTTGACATTTCAGTGAAAGTAAGATTTTTTTTAAATTGATATATTTTTTAATAAGTATCCGTTACGATAGCTGGCATTTTTAACGTTAGCGGTATCACGAGGCAGGCGGGCTTTTTTGATTGTAAATTGTCACTTTCCTTAAAACATATCTATACTTATTAATAGGTTGCTGATTTTGAACTACAGCTATTTCCTATTTTCACGCTCTTGATCAAATTCTCCACAACATCGGGGTTTGGAACTATATAAGAAGCTTATTAAATATCAAATCTGCCACGAGTCTGTGCTTTTGGTCACTGGTGTATAGAAGGAAGGGTTACATAGGACAAGATCAAATCGTTTGTCGGAAAACTCATTATTGTGTCATCTTTAAAACAAACCAAGAGTGTCTATGGGTGGCCTTTCGTTAGCTTCGGGGGTCTAGCCCGTTGGTAACCTTGGGCCGGTTGGTTCAGGAAATTATTACTGTTCGTTCACCTTGACATTAATAAATTGTTTGAGGCTTACGAAAACTAGATATATACAAAAAATATTACATTGAATAAAAAAAGAGTTCTTTTTGTACTCTTAAGATAAATTTTGTAAAAATTAAATTCAATATATTTACTCGTACATTATGCATTACCCATTAATCGATCCGCTGTCGGCGAAGTAATTAAATAGAAATTGTTCATTAAGCTCAGGTTTCATTCGCTTCAGAGCTCGAGTTGCTACGCTGGGTGACCTAATTAATAAAAGGCCGAATAGTTTAATATAAACTGTTTAATCGGAACAACAATCAGCTGAGTGAAGCGATTGATGATGAATGAATGAATGATAGTCTTATTTTTTGAAGTCGTACGACTAACAATTTTTCCTTTAATAATAAACGAATATGTAAATCTTTACTTATGTTATATTTTCTTTAAGCAATATTATTTTAATTATATTTGCTCGTTTGTTACAGGTTTTTTAAGTGGCATAGCTTTAAAAAAATATTCCTTTCGCCAAGTGGGCTTAGTAGGCGCCGGTTTATTTGTTTTAGGGGACGTATTAACAATCTTTGTTAATCGAATCTACCAACTTGTATTCACTTTTGGGGTAATCAGAGGTATTCTGTTATATAAGTAGTATGTATATTACATAGAGGAATTTGGAAATATTGATTAAAACTTGCACATATTACCCACGTTGTAGGAGCTGGTTTCGGTGTGATGATACCAGTGAGCTTTACGGCGTTTAACTGTTATTTTACTAAGAAAAGAACAGCGATGATGAGTGCTAACCAGACCATGAGCAGTATGGCTTCCATTACATTTCCCATACTGGTGACATACCTTCTAGCGGAGTATGGTTTTAAATGGACTCTGGCATTGATCATGGCTTTGGATTTACATTTGCTATTTGCTATGTTAGTCATGCATCCGGTTGAATGGCATATGGTGGCCAATACTGACACGGCTTCTAATTCAGGTAACTAACACCAATAAAAATATAATTATTACATGATGTACCTATGTATTTGTTTTTGTTTATGTAACACTTATGTACCTACTTATAGTTGATACAAATCATCTCTGTACATAATGTGATGTGAATTAATAAATGTTGTTGTTGTTGGTGTTACCATTTATACTCATATCGTAGTATTTTCTTTTTCCGTAGTTCAAAATAAAAAGTGAGTTTGTATATCTTGGATGTGCTTTTAGCAGGGATCGTAGGTACACCACTGACTTTGAGAGAAGAGTGAGTGCAGGGAATAGCGTGAATGGAGCGATGGGTAAGCTAAAGACTAGCCAATATTTGAGTCAACGAGCTCGGCTGGCTATACACAACTCTGTGCTTACTCCAACGCTACTGTATGGAAGCGAGAGTTGGGTATGTAA
>DWDX01004708.1:0-11343 GCA_018245675.1 Agara michaeli | reverse complement strand
CGTGTTAGCGTATAGCAACTACCGTATATATATATATATATATATATATATACGGTAGTTGCTATACGCTAACACGATTCATTATTGTACAAGTACATATTACCGGCTTAAAATTTTCTTAACGCAATATTGCACTGTACAAATATTATAAACACATTTACATGTATAACATACATTAGATGATGTAAAAGGTTTACTGTAGGTTTAGTAGTCGATTACATATTTATTTATTTTTAAAAATAACGCTAAGTCCGGTTGCCATATTATATCGTCTGTGAAATGAGTAATTACAAACAAATATTTTAAAGAATGTGAATTTAAAAGCAGTGTTATTTATTTACTTAACTAGTTTCAAGAGTTATGTGACTAGTGTCCAAACTGCCGCAATAAACTTTACGCATTACTTTAGGAATCACGCCGACGTAATTAAAAATAACTGTTTTTATTTACCTAAGCCTTTGTTAGATTTATTTGCCCTGGAGGCATGGGAACAATAAATTTCAGAGGCTTTGTAGGGCCGCGATCTCGGCTCAAGCAATTTAGTAATTACCTACTTTCGTTATTAGATGATGTAGCGATATGTCTATTTTAAGGCGCAATATCGGGGTATACTGCAATCTTACTGTTGTTTTTTGTTATATCACATTAAGAATTATTTCATATAATAACATAGCCTATATATTAAAAGTAGGATTGCATTGAGACTATGTAAATAAATTCACTTTGCTGCAAGCTCACTATGTAGTTATTTCAAGTAAGCGTATCGAAATATTGCAATAACCATGAAAGCGCAGTTGTATGATAAATATGCTGCTCCGAAAGTTTACCGCAGAGAGTCTTGCTTAAAAAGTGTGCCAGCTGCCATTCCGCCGCTTTGCAATAGACCTAAATTTACCTGACACATTTTCCAGCACCGATCACTACGCCATTTGTGTTTTCAAAAATTGCAGCAACAATGCCTACGTTGCTGTTGTTTGCGTCAATACCGGCTTTGTGTTGACAAGATTTCAGTTTAATACAAGGTAACTTATTTTGCGTGTTGGTTTGTGAAAATTCTATTCTATGAAAATTATTACAACATGAATTTTTTTATCCTAAATATATCATATCACTATGGAATTGGACTAAAATCACACCGTATATTAATTAAAATAATTTAGCGGTTATACGGATTCGGATTCAACCTTCCTTCATGAGCGCGAAGCTTTACACTGTTCGGAAATCGATAAGCAAAACACAAATACGAGCAAAAAGTACGAGAAATATTTACGTTTTGGCTTGCTTGTAAATTTATTCCGTGAAGGGAAATCGTGCGGAAAATTTGCAATTTAGAAGTAAAAAGGGGGAATGCCAATAAGCCATCGATTATGTAGATGCAAGGCTTTTGTGCAGAACTGCAGAGTTATCTTTGAAGTCAGAGCGGCGCTTAAAAACGATTTGTCAGGATATTTTCAACGCCAACTATTCTAATATTCCGCTGAAAGCCAGGTTCACCTCCAATTTATTACCTTAGTTCGAGTCAATTCCACACATTCTGAGGCTGATCTATATTCATAAGTTCTAGCGAGTTTTGAACTCGAAATGTCATCAAATTGGAAGTATCTCCTTTATAAAATAGTCAATTTATTTACTTGAATTACATTAAAGTAACTTTTGACTCCAAATCCATTGTGATACTTGCATATCGCTGAAATACTAGCTGGTATGTTTTCAGATACATTTTTATTTAATTTTTGCACACAAAAAAACAGGATCAAGATGTTTTAGGTTTAAATGTTGTTTATGTCAATTTTCCTTAACTAAATACGAACCTTGGTAGAGTTTAGAGTAGTTGCGACTGACAGGGGTGACTATAAATTGGCTCCAGGCAATGAATCTCAACTCACCAGAGACTAACTTTGTCTGCCCACTAAGAATTTACTTGTAGAGAAGACAAGCAGAAAATAAAGCACGTTATAACGAAAGAGAGCGAAGAAAAGGTAAAGACAGAAATTCTCGAAAGGGCCTTTCAGGGAATAGCAAATGCTAGTTTCCGGTTCTCGACTTCCGTTTGCCCCGTCACGCAATCTTTTGCTTCGGTATTACTCGGATTACATGAAAATATCCGAACTATAAAAGTGACTAGAGTTTCTTTTAATTAGTTGACAGGCAACTGAAGGGTGGCGCTTTCAAATCAGTATATAGCCATCGTTATAGTTTAACTTTCCTTTTTATATTAATAGCATGTACTGATTAACGAGGGCTATAGAAACGAATTTAAATGTGGTTGAAATATAACAAACGGTTATTGGAGGAAATATGAAGATTTTCAGTTCCGTAATAATTGTTTTATTCAGTGCTGCCATTACGTAAAGCTTTCTTTTCCTTTGTTACAAGTTTATGGTCTAATGAACTGTAATTTACGCTGTTGTTCGTTTTGTGCTTCGAAACGCTGATTATACATGTAATGGCTGGTGATATTTTTAAAACACTATTGTGATATTCTAGCATATCAATAAAACAAAAACAATTGTATCTCAATTAAGCGTTATTTCATTCCGAGTCTTATTCTTATTGTGACATATAAGCACAATGTAACACACAATTGCTTGTTCTTAGTGAAATTAATAACTGGTTGTTATAAATAGTGTTTCAACGTTAAATTTTATTTTACGTTGAGTGTGTGATTTGTTGATACATTGTGCCATAGTAGAAATAAAATGAGAAAGAAAGATTTAGGAATTTTAATGAGACCGTTAAATATAATACAGATAACTAATACAGATAATACAGATGCTAATTATATTGTAGCATTTCTGTTTTTATAATCCAGCAGATTTGTTCAATCATCTGTTCTGTTCTTAAAGTATGGAATGCTAAAGCAAATATAATTGGAAATGTAAACAAGCGATATGCAATTAGCATCCAGGAATATACGGAATGTTGGTAAAATCCACTGCATAGCTGTGAATCCAGGCGCAATTAATACATGCACGGCTAATTTATTCACCCGACGGCGGCAACAAAAGGAAATTATAAGTACGTCCTCGTGAAGGTATGGTTTACTTGGGTCAGATTTTCCTATTTATACGGTTCTATATTCAACTTTGAATACTTAAGGTTTTTAGTTTTTTAATAGAAACAAATATTGTACGTGAAGTGGTTGATATATAATAGTAAAATGTGATGTTGGGCAAATTCAATTTATCTATCAGATTCAATCAAATTCAATTGAACTGATTTCAATTATTCAGATTCAATTGAATTTTTGCAACATATTTCTTTCATTTATAAGGCGTTCGATTCCGCTGACTTTTTGATTCCGCTTTGTCTGGAATACTCACTATAGAGTAAATGAATTCAACTAGACAAACCCTTCACCACACTTGCGTAGGTAATTGAATAGCAATATGTTTACTGTTAGTATTATTCATTACTTTGTTACGCTTACATTATCACATTTATTAATGGCGTAAATTACAAACAGTTGATTGGACATATCCACGACAGTGGGAATCCTTGCATCGTCTGTAAGTTGTATTATTTTATAGTCGCACATGCACCCTAGTCGGCATCAAAAGGAAGATAATGGAGAATGGAGACAAAACAAGCCGTTCTAATGCGCCGCATTTGGTTTCAGAGCAAACATCGCGACGCCAGCGCCCCCCGGTGTCGCGTTACGGACACATGCTGCCGGATCATGAATACATTTGTTTGTACAGCCACATGAAGCTTTGTATGCTATTGCTTGCTTTCACTATGCGCAGGAAAAATATTTTTGTATCGATACATGAACAACGTCACTCCGAATACCATTTTCATTTCATTATCATTCAATGGTCCACTAATCAGATCTCACCAATCATTGATTAATGTCTTTATATACCTACATACCACCGAATGTGGATTTTTTTCATTTCGGGTTTTTATTTCAATGAGCATTTCAATACTCGTAGATGAAACTGAGTCATTACATTTGAGACCTCAAAACTTTTATTACGTAATAATATTATTTGCACATTATTTTTATAGGTCTATCGTGTTTCAGGTCTGTAATATCAATCTTGCGAGAACGAAGAGTTTCCATTAATAATCCTATTACAGAAAGAATAGGGTCCCCAGAGTTACCCATCGCGGCAGCAGCGCCGTTGACATACATTTTGAATAAAGATTTATAGAGCAATATTCGATCAAAATTAAGTTTATAATAACGTGCGCGCTATATAAAACTAAGCAATTTTATTTTTATTGCTTTCTTGCAATCAACGTGTCACCCAATTCCAATGAAGTTATTGGGTCGAAATTTGCCATACTTACAAGTTTTTTTTTTTTAATACAAGTGAAAAAAATATTTTTAATTTTAAAATCTTTTTTCATTTATTTGTAATGTGAATTAAATTAGCTTATTGGCTATTGACTAGTGATCGCAATACTACTTTCAACACCCTAAGTTATATTTCGGTTGGCATCAGGTGATATCTTCGCCAAACGCAAAATAATCCACTCTTACAAAAAGAATTTTCCAAGGACACAAAGATATCTCATTAATTTCCCTATAACAGAAAGAACGGTGTTAGCCACGCGTGGCATCAACGTCGGCCGTGACATGCATTGTGTCAGTGAATAATGATTTATAAAGCAATTTTCTACGTGTAATATGTCACGAACGGATACAAGTTATTAAAAACCATCATGTATGTGACATTGTATGAGAAATATGAGTCAAATGGTTTTACTGTTATCTAAGAAACAAGTTGAAATTATATACATATCTTGTTTATATCGTTCGAATCGTTGATTATATCGATTGGTTCTGCTTTATACTATACATACATTTATAATCCACTGATGCAGAGGCGCATCACAACAAAATAAGTAAAGTCAATAAGGGAAAGCGCCCAACAAATCTAATTTGCTGCTCCATTATGATACGACTAACGTCATCAATGTTCGCCAAAACCTAAATATGGCAATAAAAATAAATTAGCAATATTCGAGAGCACACGCATACGGGGTGAACCAGCTAGTGTGCGTCAATTACCACCCGACTACCAAATATCCCTAAATAAACCCCATAATTGATATTTACGCTACATTGCCCCAACTGTATGTAGTCATTTTTATGGCTTAATTAATATATTGTAATTTTTATGTGCGTTGAAACAGCTTTGCCGCTCTCGTGAACACGATCTTTGTGTTTAAATGTAACGTTACGAACTGAAAATTACAAATTGAAATTAACAAAAAAGTGGATTATGAGCATCGTCTTAAAATGTTAATCTTCGATGATCACTGAATTTAATTTTAAATAACTTTGTATATATAGCTCAATATTAAAATAACGGTGACGTCGTAAATCGGTGCTTTCTGCCTACCCCGTTACGGACCTGGCGTGACGGTATGTTGTTGTTGTTGTCGTAAATCATAGAAGTGTTAGGCTTACAGATGAGTCTAAGCACAAATTTGAGACACAAGAATAGTTTGCAATCGTTTTAGACGAGTTAGGTTAGGTTAGGTTAGGTTAGGTAACAGTGTCAACCGCTCATTTGTATCAGCGACCGCTAGGGAATACCTATATAAACAACTTACAAATTGCTCGTCGATAGTAAACACGAAATTTCCGTAAATTAATTACGAGTAAGTGTTGTAACGATTAATTAGACAGGAGTTTAGTCGAAAATTTAGTTTCAACATTTGTCATTAAGGGTATTACAATGATGTAAGTTAATAGCATACATTTTCAGAAGTTATATAAGACACTCTTGTAAGACTATTGAGCAATAAAGGTAGACGGTTATCTACCTAGATAGGCGGTTTTTGTAATTGTTACAAAGCCTCTTTGTCATTGTATTCAAATGATGTTTTATTAGTTAATTATAACAGATGACACCTTGTTGACTGGTATATTAATATAGAGACATCACCTACGTGCTTCTCATAATTAGTAACTTACAGCATGGTACTTACAATACTTAGTAAGTATATTATTTTTTAAATCACACAAACTGCATACATAGATGATATATAATGTGGATATATAAGTGTGTATATAAAAATTTGTTTGGTTCAGTAATCCATATGAAAATTTAATATAAATTACCGCAATACACAACGTTCGCTTTTACGTGGTTCCACGGTTTTCTGCTCAGTTTATTGTGATATAAAATTATTTCTACGCTGTGCGGTGGAAAGTTATCATAGACTCGCGCGGTAATCCGCTGGAAATCGCTTGCATACTTTATAATTACCTTCCCGTACACAGCAACATTTATTTCAGTGCTTTAAGGTTACTTAGTGCTTAGTGAAATAGGAACTTGTCAATTTCAAATTATAATTATAATTACCGTATAGAATTATCTGATTATCTTTGTCTTTTGTGCATGCACGATTAATTTTAAAGCGTATCCTTGCATACCAAAACATATAAGTGTACACGGTTGTATTAAGTTGTAAACTGTAGCCACCGGCGGTATCAACTTAATAACATCGTAATTTATTCCCCGCTATCGTATTTCCACGAAGCAGGTGTTGAGAAAGACTTAAATGCCACGCGTACGTGACGGTGCGATTACACTTCATAATATTCCTTCCGCAATAGATAGATACGCAAGGTATGTGATCCTGAAATGAATAAATTTTTAATTACAATTAAGTGCATAAAACAGGCTGAAATCCAGCTAGCAATCGTCGTGTATCAGTTATTTACACATGATCTAAAACAATTATTTAAATAGATTCCGATAATGTGTTTACTGATTAACATTTTAAGCATTTTTTCATGTTCTAATTGCTTTGTATTAAAATTGGATACGTGTACACGCAAATTTCATTAATTACATGGCTAATATTTTTTTCTCAGGTCTTTATCTGGAGCTTCTTCTAGTAATTTCGTAACATTTTAATTAAATTATTGTTTTTTTATTTATTTCTATATTACAATATTTACATATATAACGTATAGATATTATACTACAATTTTTTTCGTCCCAGGATCTCAATGGTGTCAACTCGTCACGATCTCCTCACCGAACAGGTGTGTGGCGCGCACGTGCCGGCGATAATACTTGAACGGTTCCTTCCGCCCTCCGCACAGTTCCATTCTTCATTTGGAACATTGTATTCTTTGATCTAAACTAAGTGCACTATGGTAGCCATCATAAAATATTATCGAGGACGTTTGCGCAATATATTTCTGTAGATAGAATTTAAAGTAATATCTTTTACAGCTCAGCTCTATGTCTGGGGAACAGAGGGTTCGATGGTCATTTCCAAATTGTGTTTTGTTATCTATCTGTACATTTGAGACGTTGCTTATGATAATGATAATGTCTAATTCATAATAATTACTAGCTTTTCAATGTATTTTTTCGATTAAATCTTTCTGAATTAATTTGGGCGCCTGTATGTCATCTAGCAAATCTTAGAAATATTTACCATTAGTGTATTGTAATGCAGAAGTTTGTACAAACTTAGTATTGGCTAACGACAGGTACTGATACATTATAAAAGGATATGGGATTATTCCTCGGAATTTCGAGATTATGGATAATGCAATATTGCAGCAACAAATGCGGATAGGTACTACGATTCACTTCAAAGTTCTATTCAATGTTGATTGATCGTGAACTATTAAAAGCTCTGTTAAAATGGTAGATATCAAACCGCTTCGCGTTGAATGGTAATTAATCTTCGTATATATCGTATGAAATCAAATGAAGCCATTATAAAGGGTTTCGTTGGTAAGGTCATTTATATTGTACAGTTATATTGTATGTAAGTTGATTTGTATGTGGGTAATTTTGTTACAGCACGCTCTTTAATATTTCGTTATCAGTTTCAAGTTTTTATTCTCATTTAAATACAAGTAACAAACTGGGTAAACAAGTAGTTATTATATCAGTTTTAGTTCAATAAATTGGTGAAAACTATTAACACGATTATTAAATGCTTTTCGTTAGAAATTGCAATATATGACCGAAAATATGCTGTAATAAGATAGTGTAAAGATATAGGTAACGCAATATTTAACGTAACTTGAAACGACGGGGGATATATAAAGTAGGAAGTAATTTTGGCGGAACTAAGGGTTATTACGGGCATATGTGCGTCAGTCCATTCCTCATTAATGAACTGGCGTTGCCTGCCGTCCAGTTAATGATGAACAATGTTTGACCAACAGGGGTTAAGTTTATGGAAGGAGAGATGAAAGTGTTGGCTTTAGTCAAATATATTAAAGTTTATATAGATGGTTTAAGGACTATTACAGTTTTATTTATAATGTAATAATACTTAACTTTGTACTTTATGTTCATCTATTTGTAGATAATTTTGTAGATATTTTATAGCAGTTGTTGTATAAAGGAACTGTTACTAATTTGTTTTGTAAATTCGAAGTTAAATTTAGAATAATGCGAATAATGTGAACCTTTACATGTTTTAAGGCACATCGTATAAAACAAGATGAATAACTGTACTACTGGATTTTTGACATCATTCCTTATTTATGTCACTTCTAAGGATTTCAGAGCCTCCATTAAGCAAAGAGGATCTCGGGCGGACTTAATTACGAATTCTCTCTAAAATTCCGTCTCAGCCTCCGACGTAGAGAAGAGCGGCCGCGATTGATTTAAAATGTGCACAACAAAGGCCTACGGACGCAGTGTCACCATTGTTATGTATTGTACCAGGATTTTCTTTATAGAATAGAATTTACTATATCCTTATTTTTACATTGGATATTATCAAAGAATAGCTTTTCATGCTACATATAAAAATAGGAAGATTTAAATTACAAAATGAAAGTGCTTTTATTGTAAGAGAAAAAATAATGTTACAATAAGTTTTTCACGAATTTCGTTTTAAGTGACTGAAAGCGTTTGTTTATGTATTTGTATTTACACTTTATGCTTGTATGTAATCTATTATCTTATATAGCTTCTATTCTAAACAGGATCTTTTATTATTATTATTATAATATTCTGTGTAGAAACCTTTGTCCTTTTTGAATGTTCCGTTGTATTTTTTGTCCGTCCATATTTACCGCCGCGTGGTGGTTCTAGAACGAAAATGGGCACAGCTTTGAAGTTGGCCATAAAAAGTTCTTAACCACCAGTAAAGCGCGAGCAACAAGACAAAAACAGAACATTCACAGAACAAGGTTTTAATTACAAGCTACACCGACTTTTATGAATAGGTGGAAGCGGGTTGCCGCGGTAATTATTCAAACTCCAATTCGCTATTTACGAACCCAAAAAACTCAAATATGAAATGTATAGCTCTCACGAAACATACTTTCCTCGGGGAGAAATAAATTTAATGAGTTCATATTTATTTAAGAGACTATGACGATGTGTGTCTTTTTTCATTTTCACAGGAGGTTTATTCTGTAAGAAAGATGAAATACAATAATTAAATATTTTCTGCTACTGCGCTTAGTAGCTACGAGTACAAACTTTTCAAAACTGCTCAGCTAAATGTTTTTAGCATCGAATTTTTTTTCGATACAATTTTTTCGTCATATATTTGAAAAATGTAATGCGATAATAATAAAAAACATTTTAACGATTGATGTTATAATACTAAACCTTTAACCGTTGATATTTCGTATACCGTACATATTTCGTATTCAAATAAAAAACAAAGAGTGTTGAATGGTATAATTATAAGCTGCGCTGACTTTTATGTATTGGTGGAGGTGGACGTTCGTTCGAGTAATTATTCACAATCCAATTTGCTAGCGCGCTGTTACCACGTTTAAGTGCACCTCTTCATCATTCACCGATCGCCATATTTCAGACGGCTCAATTTTATTTTAAATCTCCTCTACTTACACAACAATGAATTACACGGGGAATAATGTTGGAGAAATCATTGTGTAAATGAGCGGAGAAATCACGTGCACTTAAATAATTTATCACGCGAGAATATAAACGCTTGCTGTAGTACATTTCATTAATTACATTTTGTTTCGTCATACTTTTTGCGAAGATAATAAAGATTGTAATTGCAATTTTAAGTTTTTAATTAAAACATAAGAAGAGATAACAAAACGCATTTATTTAACATAATTAAGTTTTGCTAGGCTTCGACTGCTTCCAACTAAGTATGAGACTAAACAAGGAATTGTTATATCATTAAATATAATATACAATGTATCCAAGTTTCCACAGCGGTATATTATTATTACCATTGTCTTGTATTCCGTGATTTACATTTAAATGATTTAACGTAATAACATTTGCGTTATAATAAACATTGCATTAAGAAAATATCCTCTAATAAAGAGCCACTCGTCCACCCGCTTGGGCGTTAATTTCCCGTTTGGGCGACAGCTTGTCTCAAGAAAACTTGGCTCCGAGTAAACAGGGAGACAGAAAATTTTGTCGTAAGTGAGAAAATATTACAGGAGCTTAATGTTACGGAGGGGCACCTTACGGAAACCTGCCTCCTTATGCTGATTTATGACGCAAAAACGCAGGTAACCAACACCCGGTGGCCGGATCAGTGTTTCTTAAGGTTTGCATGTCAGTGTTTCGTTGGATGTTTAAATTTTAAAGATATTACACGAAGTATTGCATTTTAGTGAAAATAATGTTTCATTTTGTGTACCTACAGAAGAATATTTTCAAATATATGTTACCGTTACAGTTATAGCTCCATTTTTTTTCGTTTATGGAAAAAAAAAACAAACTTAACGGTAGTGTTTTAAATAGGTGCATTATTAATAAGTATTGGATGTATAAATTCGATGGCTTTCATCAATAAAAGTAATGGTAACATTACTTATATTGAGTAATAGCCCTTAATAAACAATTATGTAGTCTCCATTAATTTGGTGAACTGAATTAAACTAAGTTATATACGGAATTATAATCTAAATACAAATGATAAAGATGGCGCTCCCGGACCCCCTGCGGATTATGCGGCGCAAAGAGTACGATAGAATAGAGAAGGACTTTCATTTATTCTTAAGAAATTTATTTAATCTTATAAAAAGTATTTAGAAAGAATGGAAAAAATGTTTTCGATTTTACATAAGTTAAATCGTTATAGTCATCAGCCGATAGTATTCCTATACGCGCAATAAATAATTGATACATTGATTATCAATGTTCCACCATAAGATCTTAGAAAATTCTTAAATGAAAATTCAAAAGATTAACGAACAATTTATTAAATGTATAGCGACCGGATACAGCTAGTGAATCTTCTAATCTAATCTATATATATATATATATAGGAGATTTCCACGTATATACTCACTCATCACGATATCTCGGGAACCATAGAACTTAGAGACTTGAAATTTGGTAGGAATATTACTTTTGCTATGTAGAGGTCAGCTAAGAACGGATTTTACGAAAT
>DWDX01004707.1:0-11343 GCA_018245675.1 Agara michaeli | reverse complement strand
AGAGGTGGCGTCTTCTCGTGTCAGAGGCCAAGATACACTTTGGGTCGTCGAGCCATCTTAGTAAGTAAGTAAGTCTTGTCTATCCCTTAGTTGAGCTTTATTGGTACTAAGGACGGATACTAATTAATACTTGCATTTGTACTGTCAAATACTAATTCGACTAATGTGACTAATAGACGCGCACTATAAATAAAATTGAAGTGTCTGTCTGTGATTTCAAAATAACTGTGTTTTCACAAGTGCTTATATATAGTTATTTACACGATACTAAAACAGGAACATTTTCAAAATTTTTCCTTGTCTGTCTGTTTGTGTGCGCTAATCTCTGGAACGGCTGAATCGATTTTAACGGGCCTTTAGCTGGAAAATAACGGAGGTTATAGGGCAATATATAGGCTACTTTGACTTTTATATATAATTTACACAGAGAATATTCTGCCACCTTTAAATGGAAAGTTCACACAGATTTGCTATATCAATGGTATTACTATTATACTATAAGGTGATGTGTTTCACGCAACCGAAGTCAATCTCGCAGGATTTTCGCGAGGGAATCCATTAGCGACAATTGATCCATTTAAAAGGTCTGCTTTCATCTTCAGACAGCGTCGCATCATTCAAACTCATCTCAATAGTCTATACACTACGCGAGAGATACATATAGGCCAGGAATCATACACCCGCGGCTCACAGATATTAAGTGTTCAAAAGTGGCTTTTAGTAACACGCCTTAAAAGAAATCAGGTTTCATCTAAACAACACGCATCTAATTTCTTTTAATTTGTGCAATTACATAGTTATTAAAAAAATATTTACGTTGAACGGCAAAATTAAAGATGAAACCTACTTTCAAAGAAAAATCTTGTTCCTGGTCGTAGACCACGTAGACAACTTTCAGAGAAACGTAGGTTTCTCTGAAAGTTCTGTCAACTATTCAAAAATGGATAATTTTCATCAATATTGATTACTTGGAAGCTCTGATTATGCGTTTAATTTTCAAATGTACAGCGTAGTTAGACTAATACCGTATAAGAATACCAAAAATATACACGCAAATGAGTTCTTTAATTAATAAATTCTTATTGTTAATAACTTAAGTTTTTCTGCTGTTGGAATAACTTCATATTTAGATTTAATTATGATATTGTGTACCGGCCGAAAAAGGTTGCGGCGGCCTGTCATAGACAAGCACAGAACACGTGAGCACAAGTGACTATTGTCGCACGTAGAACACCCTCGCTGTTTAAATAAATGCAGTGGCACAAAACCTACGTTTAAGTGGTTGAATGACAGATTAAAAAAGGGTAAGAATGCGCCTGAAAATTTTTAATGCGTATTTCCTAGGTTGTACGTGCCCCGAGTTGTTTTTTCTTATTTGAAATTACAATTGTTAGTTTTGTCGCCTATTTCAGTTCTGAATTCTGTAATTATCGTAGTTTTTTTTTTTAATTTTTACGTATTTTAAAATACGGCGTAATAAATACACAGGAATGAATGTTACATTATTAAAGTCTTTCATAAGCTTTGATTATATAAAAAAACTGTTTTATTCCAGAAATAATAAGATGTGGGCTAAAACCTTTTTCAAAAAATAAAATTTAAATTTTAAATATGTAACACTGATTTCCTCAGAGATATCACGATTTTTTTAATACGAAGATGCCATCCAATTACTAACATGCGTTTGCTGAAATACCTACTACTGAAATTTACCTCATATAAATTATTTACAGTTAATACCGCACAACAATTTAGCGATGCAACTAAGATTTAGAATTTTCAATTTTATTTCTAATGTCAGAAGCGCCATTCTGGTAGAAAACGTTCCGGCCGGATACAAAAACATGGCGCCCTTTACCTTTGGGTGAATTTAGAGGAAAATAAATATTATCTACTGTCAAAGATTTCCCGCCAATTTCGCCTTTATAGGTTAGGAATTTGCGCGGCAACGCCACACTGTCTATGGCGCGTTTAAAATTCAAAGAAACAATATCGAGTGTGCATATTCTATCGTATCCGTACATCTGGATTGTTTATGAGCGCGCAGGGAAATACGACAGCATTTCTTTTTTAAAATGGAACACAAAAAGTATCACCGAGAATTTATTATACGTCGTCGGGCGCCATGTTTTAATCACGCGTAAGTGTTACCAACTGAAATAATAGGTAATTTTTGGTCATTAATTTGTGTTTCATGCTCTTTTGATTTCCTTTCACATTCGCAACTGAATCCCAATAACTTTAGATTACTTTTTAACGCAAAATCCGTTTTAAATATTTTTAATATTTATTCATGAAACTGAAACTTATAATTTTCAACACAATTGTAATGCGGAGAAATGTGAAAATATATTTGTTTGTTCGTCCTTCTTTCACGTCAATACAGAGCAATGTATCGATGCGATTTAAAAAAAAACTGTTTGAAGAATGCTATGATTCTAGTGTAACTGCCAATAAGATGCAAACACATAGCATCGCATTGCATTACACTTAAAAGTTCTTAAATTACATTCTTGTTTCAGATCAAACATATGTGTCCATTACTTGCCTGTCTGACTGCTTACGTCCGTGTTTGCCACTTTAAAACATTAAGCAACGATTCAAATAGAACTGTACCTACACGCATAAGGTATCCACTGGACCACGCTGCGCCAACAAGCTAAGTTAATCGGCAAAAATAATATCTAACGCAACCGGCTGAAGGACGCCACTCCAAGCATTCGAGTTTACAGTTTGACTGGATTCAAAATGAGAAAAGTTTGCAACGGAGCGTTGACGTGTCAATATTAACTATAAACCTGCAAATTTACATCTACCTCTCTAGCAATTGGGCGCGTTCGAAAACAAACCTTACCGCAACGTAATAGGATACGTAAATGGCGTCGTCGTTCGGTGCACACGCTGGTCGGTTTGCTGCTTTTCCGATGAAGTTTTTTCTAATAAGGTTGCCGTTGCAACGCTCCACGCGCAAAATGTTTTTTTGCATTTGTACGTTCGCTAAGCGACGTGAAAGGCGGAATTTGATATTTGTTCAGTTACATGCATTTTGCAATGTGCATTATGCATCGTGTATTCAATAATTCTAATGAATTAAATACGAATTAATCTAGACGGAATTTGCACACGAATATGAGGGGATATTTTTTAAAACACATTTAACTATATTTTAACAGATACTTTCAGATATGAAAAAGCAACACCATTAGGTCCAAAACGTGAGCGCTTAATTGGAACAAGAGACAATAACTATTAAGGAGAAACGCGGGGCATATCCTCGCATTTACACAAGCACAATACGTTCCTAAACTCAGGTTAGTTAGCTTAATAGATAAAGCGGTCTATACTAACGCGTTGGCTAATTCTAATCCATTGAATGGATGCCCATTTCGCGGAGGATATCACCCCTTTGTCCCGGGATCAAGGCGCGAACAATAACCTGCGTTATTACGTCATTGTGTTATGGCGTTACCCTGACCGACAGCACATACATTTATCCCATTATGCGAAAATGAATAACGCTGTACATGTACTGGAACACACGGACGCAGCGTTTGACGAGCAACTTTGAACGTGAAATTGACTGCCTTCTTGGTACAGTGCATAGAGATCCCGTCTGCTGAATCGGAGGTCGTGGGTTCGATGACCATCCGAGACAAACATTTGTGTGATGAGCACATTTGTTTGTTCTGTGTTCGGGTGTATAAAAATATCTATACAAGTATTACATATGTAGAGGGCTGTGTGTAAGGGTGTCCCAAGATATTGAAAAAAAAAAAAATTTGTTTCCCAACTTCGGAAGGCTTCGAGACTTCGGAAGGATTTCCTTAAAGCACCCATTGACAACTCGAGTCTATGAGGGGCATAGTGAGACTGTTAGTGTATATTACATCAGTTAGTTATATGTGTCAAAGAAAATATTGTTTCTAGTACTCTATTGCTTCTCATACAACACTATAAATTAATTATTATTAAATTTGATTTGATTTCACTGTAACAATATCTGTTTAAGTTTGATAGATAAATTTTGATTGAATCAATAAATATTTTGATATATTTGTACAAATAAAGGTTTTGTCTTTCCATTAGCTGCATCCGTCACGGCCGTGTGTCACACATCCAATCCGACAATTAAGATTCCTTGGCTCATTGTAATTACACCTATGCGGGTATCTTAATGAAGTTAAGGGGAATTAATTATTTTAGGGGGGTGTAAATTTAAGCCGCACCGGCCTTTACTTATGATGGTTAGACCTCAAGTTGATTAAGGCCTCTATCTTTGTTTAGCAATCTTAGACCGCCGTTACTAATATTCCGTGGGCTGGACCGTTAACTTGACCTCTGCTGTAGGATTTAGGTCGGCGAAGATCGTGAACGCGGTTCTGATTAAATTTCGTAGACTGTCCGCTAATACCATAAGTAACAAACCTTTTTTACACTGTCTCAATATTTCAGGAGTGAACAGATTTTAACACAATAGTTTCGACAGCACTCTTCAAAATTATCATGCTGCATCGCACGCCGTCTGGTGAGATCGTGGCCAAACACTTGACAACTTTAACATAAAAAAAAGTTTGGGTGTCTTAATTTTTGTTAATCACAATCTAAGAACCAACAGATATTCTATTCTCTAACTACTGGGTCAACCATATCTGTAATGTTTCTGTCATGTCCTTTACTTTCCAAACACGTATAGCATACCCTATAAATGATAAATTGATAAGAATAATGCATAGTACTCATTTTATCTTTCTAATTTTTATCAAAGACATGAATGACGAAGCTCTACTAGCCGGTATAGTTTTAATCCATATTATCAGATTATATATACATATTTTAATTCACATATCTGGTATATTAAATTTTATTTCTTCGATTTTTTGATTGTTGTTATTGAAATATATAAAGTCTATCGCTGTTAAATAATTATGACGCCGATCCGAGACCCGCGGGTTAAGGTGTACGTCTAAAATCTATGAGCCCAGAAACCTAATATTAATTACATAGAAAGATGACGAACGCGAGCGAAACCGGGGAGCAGCGCTATGTATCGTAAATGCAAATATAACATAACATATCACGAGGTATTTGTTTTCTTATAAAAAAAAAGAAAATGTATCACTTCTTAAATAGTAGGGTGCCATTGTCACATAAGTAATTGGAACCGGTTATGCCCTTGGCTTTGCCACTCGCTAAATACAAAATTAAATCAGCTATTTCCTCAGAATCGCTTACTCTCCCAAGGAGGGTAGTGTTTTTCCAGTCTTCAATGTTTAGATTGATCCCAGCCGCTCGCACTATATTGGTCTTCACTGGTCCAGGGCTCACGGAATTAACCCTCACACCGTGCGGAGCCAACTCAACGGCTGTTCCACGAGTGAACATATCAAGGCTCGCTTTTGAAGTACAGTACGCTATATGTTTCGAAGATATCATTGTTCCGGCTACACTGGATACATTTATAATATTCCCTTTCGTTTTAATTAAATGAGACGCGGCTAAAGAAGTCAACAACACAATCGGTCTAAGGTTAGTGTTCATCACTTCATCGTAAACTTTCAGTAATCCTCCGTCCAGGGTGCTGTCTTCTCGCAGTATTCCAGCGTTGTTCACAAGTACGTCCAGATGTCCGTACTTTTGTATAGTTTCATCAATAACTTTCTTCACGTCGCTCTCCTTCGTAATGTCTGCTTTAACGATGTGGTATTCGGCATTCAGTTCTTGACACTTTCGTGCAACGTCGGCTAGCGTTGTCTCGTTTCTACCAACTATTACCACTTTGGCGCCTTCTTTAGCAAATTGTATTGCAGTGGCAGCTCCGATACCCGCATTCCCTCCGGTCACAATCACAACTTTTTTGGCGAAGCTCATTGCAATACTGTACGGACGGCTGTAATGAGTATTACTGACGGTCCAACGAGATATATAAACGTAATGTATATAATGAGTTATCAGTGGAATATAGATAACAGTAGTAAAGATAACAGTATCTTGGCTCTATTTCACACACATCTAACCTTAAATTAGGCAAAGCCTGGGTTATAGTATCCTCATGGTATATAATAATTACATAATTCAATATGTATTACATATCAAGCGCGTTAAGTAGCGCTGGTGTAAAGATTTTCGTGCGGTTTTCACCAATAGAAGAAGGCAATATTTTGGTAGGTTATAGCAACGAATTCTGACATCGGCTCTGATTTTTGATGTTTTCTTCTTTTTAACCGACTTCAAAAAAGGAAGAGGTTCTCAATTCGTCTGTTTTTTTTTTTGTATTACCAATAATAGAAATTGAACTATTGCTTTATAAATATTCACTGCTGGGAAATGCAAGCATTGACGGTTTCATGAAACAAAACATATTATTTTGCTATATTGCCAGGAAGTTGTAGAGTAGGTACTTGATAATTGTAAAGCGATTACGTTGACGACTCAATTCGAGTGTTTTTTAACCTTGAAGTTGATGAAACGACTCTTATATTTATGATTGACAATAGAGATCTCTCACACTTAGAAGATAGTAGATATACTTGCAGATTAGCAGTAAATCTGTCCACTGCATAAAACAATAAACAGGAAATAAATAATATGTTATAATAAAAAAGTAAAAAAAAAAATTTTAAGTTAAACGGTTTTATATTGCAGATAAATGTACTAAAAGTTAAAAAATAATTTAAAACTAAAATAAAATCGTGGGGCACACACACACAAAACATTTAATATTGTTTGAGATGTCTAGTTTTGTTTAACATACAATTTAGAACTGTAATTATAAAAACGTGGAAGTTTTCGAGAAGAAACTAACTCCTAGACAACAGCTTACGATTGTTCTCCTAGTAAGAGCTATGTAAAATACATGCAAAAAATTATAATTAATTAACGTTCAATATTATCATAATCATATTTCGCTGCAAATCTGGACAGATTTTATCTGCGCCATTTAACTGTTAAGGAGTAAAAATAATTGCAAAGTCATCATTACTACCAAAATTATAAGTAATACAAAGATACCAATTATCTTCACATAACAATCTAAAGTAGGTACGCTGTTTATCTTATCATGTTTTCTGTATAAACGAACACATGCCTATATATTGAGTTAGTACATAACACGGCCATTGTAATTGTGGCGGCGCCCGATTTGTCATAATGAGTTTTAAAAATAAAGTTGTTCTCGTAATCGGTGCCAGTTCGGGGATAGGTGCTTCGACTGCTATCCATTTCACCAAGGAAGGGGCCGATGTTGTTATGGTGGGCAGAAATGTGGAGAAGCTAAACAACGTTGTCGAGAAGTGCAAGAAACAGGGCAAAGAACCGTTCGTGATCAAAGCAGATATTTCAAAAGACGAAGAAGCGATTAAGATAGTGGAAGAAACATTAAAGAAATATTCCAAGATAGATGTATTGATTAACAACGCTGGGATGGCGAGCTGCGGCACCGTTTTGGATGGAAGGCTTCTGAAAAGCTACGATGAAACTATGCAGACTAACCTGAGAGCTATGGTGCATCTGGTACAATTAACAGCACCGCATTTGATTAAAAGTAAAGGCAACATCGTTAACATATCCAGTATTGCTGCAACGTCTTCGCCAATATTGCCAATTTTTATTGCCTATTGCGTGTCCAAAGCTGGCTTAAATCACTTTACTAAATGTGCAGCGAGCGAGCTAGCCCCGCATGGTGTACGAGTGAACGCCATTAGCCCTGGTCCAGTTAAAACTGATTTCGCAGAAAATTTAAAAAATGAAAACGTGCAAGACTTTAAATTTAATATCCCTCTTAATAGAATATCAGAACCATCAGAAATTGCAGAGTTAATACTGTATTTGTCGAGCGATAAGGCCATTGGCATCACGGGTTCGATATTCGTCACGGATAATGGATGCACTTTATAAATAAATATATAAATATATGTCGTTCATTAAAAAAAATTCTATCATCAATAAAACTTGAAAAGTAATAAAACAATTAAGTGTCAACAGTGTATTTATTCTGTTCTATTGTGATTGTCGATCTGTTTGCCTAATTTATCAAGTAGGGTTTTTATAATTGTTTCCTTCTAATATATAATGTTATCTAGCATCGTATTCTTAAACTATAGATTAGGATCAACTACCACTCGTCGACGACCCCCTGCTCACCATGTCTAAAGAACATTTTATCTTCATTAAATTTTATATATTCACTATTGTGACGGTTTGCTTGAACCTAATTCTAATAGAATATTAATATTTTCAATTCATCTTTCAACTTTTATAACTCATCTCCCATTATTTGCCTAGCTAATTGATATAAACCGAAACAATTCTAGTTATAACATCATGTCTCTTGCCTATAACTACTTTATATTTTATAACCAACCTTCTAAGTGTATTAAAGACTGAAAAATGAAAAGGCATCTATATTTTTAACATTAAGAAAACGGATAACAATCTTTATTGTTAATATAATAATATAATTTGTAATATACATAATTCACACACAGCAAATATAAAAATCAGGTGACATTATCGCAATTGCTTGCTGATAACCAAAAATGTAATAAGATAACAGAAATAGATACAACATATCGTTGTTGCAAATTTAAAGCCTCATGTGTCATACTTTTGCAATAAATCGGTTTATTTACATTTTGTTAAGATCTTTTTACAAATCACCATTCGCGAAAACTCCCATTTGAGATGTCTCTTCATTTGAGGCAGCTGTCTTAATATTAAAATATCGTACGTAATACCTTACGTACATGAAGTATCAGTTTTTTTTTCAATTTTCTGCAAACTGAACGTTTTAAGTTTGCAACAACGGTATACCATATTTACAAATTGAGGAACATTTTTACTACCAGTAGGTATGTTAGCTGGCACAGAAAGCATTATACATTAATCTCGCCATTTGCATTTTAATGTAATATTTTTGTGGTCATTAAATATAATTAAACAAAACGACGCCAGGATTAGTTAACGATAGCGCGGGTACATTTCCTCGAAGTTCTTCTCTCCGCCTGAATTTTTTAGAAACATCGGTATCTTCTCTCATCGTTGTTTCTGTACCAACAGTAATAAAACTGGATTGTCTTTTTATCATATCTTTTACTTTATCATCTTATACTATAATACCAACACCAACAGTTATTCTATTGTATTATTTTTCACCATATAGATTATTCAATAACACAATGTAAATTGTTTCGTATTATCCACGTATTACGCAAATAAATTACTCAAAAATATATTTAAGGCAAAATCGATTATATTTTCATATGAAATCTACCAGTATACTTACGCAACTGCAGGATATTAGTACTTAGGGGCTCTTTTAAGGCAGATAGAAACTTACATTGGTGGGTTTAGATTTAATATTATCACCGACCTTGCTTACTTCGATGAAACTTCTGTATTATCCAATTTTAGTCGCACAAAATACGCGTCTGCAAAATTATCTTTTTTTACCAATTACATAATTTTTCTAATTTATTAAAAATACGTCACAACTCTTTGATTACGACATGTTACATTAAGAGGAAACCGTTATCAGACACATAATTAACACCGGTTATACTTTTAGCCTTGTCACTGGCTAAGAACATTATAACATCGGCTATCTCTTCAGGCTCCGATATCTTTCCGAGGGCCGTATCCAGTGAATCTAATGAAGTCTTCGAGCCGGCATTCTCCATAATGTCAGTCTTGACCGGTCCGGGACTCACGGCGTTCACTCTCACGCCGTATCGAGACAACTCCTTTGCAGCGCACATTGTAAATCGATTCAAAGCCGCCTTAGATATATGGTACGCTGAAAAGCTGTCAAATTTTTGAGTACAAACCGCGGCGACACTTGAAATGTTTATTATGTTTCCTTTAGTTTCAATAATATGTTTGACTGCCTCGCTAGTGACATGCACGTGTGCTCGCACGTTCGTGTTCATGACCTCGTCGTAGCTTCTCAACATGCTCCCGTCCGTGAGGCAACCGAAGCGTGTCATGCCAGCGTTGTTCACCAGCACGTCTAATTTGCCAAACATTTCAATACTGTCCTTGATCATATTTTTCACTTGCTCCTCATTAGTTATATCGGCATTTATCACGAGCGGCTTGGATCCTTGTTCTTCGCATTTCTGAGCGACGTTTTTTAGTTTGGTTTCATTTCTTCCTACTATCACTACATTGGCACCTTCTTTAGCAAATGCGACTGCAGTAGCGGCTCCTATACCGGAACTGGCGCCAGTAACTAAAACAACTTTGTTAGAGAAACTCATGGTCAATGTTAATTACCACGATTCAAAGCAAACTGACGTGACAACAGTGGAAATCACGTTATTATAATATAAGCGATCGGGGAGGCCGGGGAAGTTAAACAAAGTTCTCATTTATACAATTCGGTACATTTACTTGTAAATATATTTTTAGAAAAGCCATGTCTCAAAAGGAATGTCGTTGTTATTGATTTTTAACGAAGTCGCGATGATTACATTATCAATGAAGACGCTTTTACATATTTGGAACATATTGTGAGAGTTCTGATTATATCAGTCTAAATGAAATTAGTTAAAAAGCGTGTAATAAAAATGTTATGCTCCAATTATGTCACAAAATAAGCGTCAAAGTTAGCTTTAAGATAATTAAAAAATAACTCCATTCCGCAATTTTCACCGGTACTTCCATATTTTTTGTATTCGTGAATTTTGCATTAGTTTATGGACAACTCACCCCAGCCTACTCTACAGATACAGTAAATATGTACTTATCTAATCTATCTATAGACATGACGTCAAGCGTGCGAATGCCCTCAGTGAATAGTCGTTTTTATAGTAATACCAAAATAGTAGCACTACGTTCCAAACAATATTCATCTGGTGTCCTTGACTATTACATACTCGTATTACAATTAGCCGATCTAAACTTTGGTAACCACGCGTTACGTCTTTTTGTGTTTAGTTTATCTATTAAACACATACTATTAAACATATACTTATACCTGAGTACAGACTACAGTACATAGCATTTAATATACACAGGTTGGTTTATATTTTAACATTATATAAAGTATACTTTTTTACTTACCCCAGCCATTTTACATTATTGGGTCTTGTAATTATAATTTATACTTGTAAAAACGTATATTTTATTACCAACTAAATATATAAGGCGATAATTGACCGGATACCTCAATATTCGTTAGTCTCAATAAAAGTCTTTCGAATGCACTTCTACAATAAGATTGTGCGGTATACAAATTTAAGAAAAATCGATAAAAAATATAACACAAAAACTCTAGCCAGTGGTAAGCGGGAATTAAAAATTATTGCGCCTGCGCAAGTTGCAAAGCAATGGTTCGTATTGCGTAGG
>DWDX01004706.1:0-11343 GCA_018245675.1 Agara michaeli | reverse complement strand
AACAAACAAATTAACTATTATTACTAAATTATTATATGACAATTTACACACACATGTAAGATTTTAAAATAAATACATACAGTTCACACACCTCAGAAACATTATATATTTTTATAAAATCTCTAAGGTGTGCAGTTTTAATCACGATGTTTTCCTTCACTGTTATAGCGAGTGATTAAGTTTAAATTTATATAACGCACGTAAATATGTAAAGTTAGATTTGAACCTAAATCCTGGAAAGGGCGACTGAAATTGAAACATTAGTCAACAGTTATTTCAAAACGAAAATTCGGATATAAGGATGAGTTACAATGTCAGTTTTAATATTACGTCCCATAATATGGCCCAGTTGTTTCTTTATGTTAAAGAGTTATTTTTTTTCGTCGCCCACAAAAAGCCGCGACAAAGCGCTTTGTGTTCGGCCAATGTTTTGTGATAGTATTTTCTCCTTTCAATGTCTGTCATCTGTTTGTGTATTTTTGTTAACATGTTCAAATGATGTTGTACTTTATTTTCGTTTGTTATATTCTCCCGCAATATGTTCTATATTTAGAAATACGATTCATGTTAGTGACAATCTGCTAGTATATCTGTATGGTTTTTTTTTATTTGGCTTCTGACATTTATCGCTAATATGCTAATAAAAATATTCATGCCCCTTTGTGTTTAAAAACTTTACATTTGTAATTATTAAAATGACCAATTCAAAATCTACCAACAGTACATTAAAAAATATAATGACACATTTCTATACTGTATGGTTTTAGAAAGCTGCTCTATTGTATACGTTACATGTCAAATAGTAACTTCTCCGCTTCTGAGTAACTTTCGAGCGCAGTTTATTATTCATACGCCAGAGGCTAATACTGTGAATGGAAGTTTGTGTGACTATGGAGGTCAGTTTGTGAATACATTTAGTTTTCACTAAACTTTATGGTCGCAGCGTGAGGCGTGTTTTTTACGTTCTCCGCAGAAAATAAATTGGAGGTGCACCAGGTATTATGAAATAAAAATATACGCAAAATGATAAAATCTCAGTATAAATTAGGCGTTTATTTTTAATCCGTACCAATAAAGCATTTCCCTTTGGGCACGAAAGACTAATTGTCTATGGTCATATTGATTAGGAAGGCAGTAGATCTAAGTCATCTAAGCTCATTACCATGTTATCGTCTGCAGTCTAGTCAGATAATATTTAGACAACAATTTCTGAACTGAACTTATTTCTGACTGAATTTGCAATTCTTATTTGTTGTCGCATATGTTATATGTATGTATATTAGGGTTATATCAATACAACTGGCATTTTATGTATGTACACAAATTAACAATGTTATGAAACAAAAAACTATAAGTATGGAAGTCGTGTCGTGTAAAAGATGATTAATTGAAAATAATGAACAAATTGCGTGCACTGGGGGTCATTATAAACTACTTTATATTACGAAATGGCATGAAATATCTTTAATGGCGTCCAATACCTAGTTAGAAGGTGTCGAAGGTCGTTCACCGTCATAGTGCTTACTAGTAATGGCGGGAAAAAAAAATGGCGGCATTTTTCAATTTCGCCTTCAGTATAATGTTATCATGTATTGATTTATATTTCTATTGTCACTTATTTAAATTATAATATGTATGCCCGTTTGCGGCGAGAATACAGAGGACTGCGATACTTATGTACCTAACATCTGAATTTATAAACTTGAGTTCCACAATGTATTAATAATAAATAGATAAAAAAATAAGGTTATGTACTAAATAACTCCATAGAATTTTGCTTCTCTCTGCGACAGATATTTAAAGTCGCGTAACTTAAATAGGTATTTTTTACACGCAAACATAAAAACTAATGCTTGTCGCATGAATATTTGTGTCTGGTGGCAAAATACATACACACAAAAAAAAAAGAATGTTTTCATTTGTAGAGTACTTCATTATTACAGAAAGACAACGAGCTGTTAGTAAGACACTTACGAAGTACGGTATGTATTTAAAGAAACATTATTTTTAATCTGTTCAGTTCATGTGACGTGCAGCTCGCGCCAATTTTGTGACATTGAATTGGAGCGCAGATATATTTAGTTGCATATAATTTGACGTTTCTTTATTGTTCCTTTCTCTACAATAGTGTTTGTCTCAATATACGTCTCAATAATGTGTCATCGTGCAATTTAAAAAAAAAATCACATATAACATTAACTGAAAAGAAAGCATTACATGCTTTAAAATATTTTTCACATTTATTTAATCCATAAATATTTTTTGGTCCGGAATATTTATTTCATAATATTCTTTTCAAATACCAACAGGATTATAATGAATTATAATTTGTTTTGTCTTTAACGTGACTTATAATAAAAAAATGCATTCAAATTTAATCGGTGTAAATAGAAAATGGGGCTCCAAAACGATTGATATTTTTTTAAGCGCCAGCGACCCGACGTTGAGCCACAGATAATGTAGAAAAGCGGCCATGATTGATGCGGCACAGGACTGGTCTTTCAGCCACCGATTTACGTTCCACATGTCAGCGAAAATTAAAAGCGGGTTTTTAAAAGGGATTATAGCTGTTTGGTAAAACTAATGAACTAATAAAATTTCAATGAAATATATATATAAATTGAAATGAAATTTTTCTTTGTGGAAATGTTTAAAAGTAAATATAAAAATTTATTTTCGTAAAAAATGTGTTAACGATCACACCGTAAAGAGCTAAGTACTCTTAAGAAAAAGAAAAGAAAAATGATGAGCAAAGGAAGTCCCTCTTTCTGCCAGCACGAGAATCTGACTTGACGCTTCTGAGTAATCTTTATCAGACACCGTGGAGTCGGAGCGACGTTTGGTAGGTACTGGTTACGTGGACGTGGAAAATAATCACACAGTTTGAATATAGCAGTACGTTTAAAGTAATTGCGTTGCAGCACTTCCGAAGCGATGGTGCATCGCGTTAGTATTGCGAATAATAATAATAATAATATCTTGAGACACCCTCACACACGGTCCTCTGATCTTAAACTAGACAACCCGTACTATGGTGACCGGACACCTGATAAACTACGTATATACATACTATATAGTACTTGTCCAGACATAAAATCGAATTCAAAAAGATTTCAAAATTATTTTTTATTTTGAGCTGAGCACAGGCTTTCTGTACTCGGTCGATTGTAATAATAGATAGAAGCGGCCTTGGCCTAAGATTTTTCCGATACCGAAGCAAGTTTTACCGAATCGCCATAATAAAATTACCTCTAGACTACCGTATGAAGTCATTGTGTTGCCACATGAAAATAATCCAGGTTATGTTGCGAAACTTCATGTATTTTTTCGGATGTTTGATGTATTTTGAATAAATCGAGGATTAGGGAAGAAAACTCGCACCGGGCACACAGTCATGACATGTACCTTTATGTATACAGAAGATAAAAGATTGTTATTTATAAATTTTTAGATGAAACAGCTGGCGTCAGCAATTTTGAAGGCGTTTGTCACTTAGCGCCGCCATCTTTTGTCCGCCATTAAGAGGCATCTCACACGAGGTTTATTAAAATAACACAATGTGTGACGAGGCCTATCTGACTTTGACGTTAAGCGCTTAATATTAGGCCAAGTATGCGTTTTTTATCTGTCGACATCATTTTTTTTCTTTTTTTTTTTTTGTAATTCACCAGTCTTGGCATTTTACCGCCGGCTATCTCGTCTTGAGTGGCTCTTGTCATCAAGATACTTTTTATATACGGGCCCTTGTATGACTATCTTTACATAGTCTTGCATATCTGTGTCAATGTAAAGAAAAATCGGTATTTTTTCTTTATTTACTAAAATACGCCTTACGCTGCAAGCATCCGAATACATTAGGGCGTTTTGGAATATAAATAAGCTGTTAATTCAATGGCACTTGCTATAACGTTGATGGAATTGGCTTATATAACTTAATCTTATACATATATGTATGTAACAATCCCGCGGCACGACAATTTATGTCCGACTAAGCGTTGTCCTATGAAAACAAAAAAATTGAGATCGTTTTCGGTAAAAACTATCCTATCTTTCAAGTTGGACCAATATACACACGCGTGCGAATTGTCATTAGGATCTGTTCAGAAGTAAGGGTCCATGGATGACAAACACTGTGACAGGAGGATTTGTATATTATAAAAATTGTTCTTGACGTGACATATAGTTTTTTTTTAAATATGAAATATCTAGGGCGTCTATAATATTAATTTAGTTGTGACAACTTGAAATTAACCTTGATTGTTGTATTAAATCAAAATAAATGTTTATTAAAGAAATAATTGTGAGTATTCTTTTATATAGGTTTTTTTTAAAACTCGATGTTTAACGTCTGCCAGGCGTCCCGTGACGGCTCACAATTTTTTTTCAAAGACAAAGGCATAGACAAGGACAAAGACTTTTATTTGCACAAATATGGGTACATATAAAGATGTTACAAGATTATTAAGCCCAGCCATGTTTTGCCTTTTACGGCGTACAAATTTAGTTTTCATAGGTAGTCAATTCCTTGGATTGTCACGCAATTAAGTACCATTTGATATCGTAACAGTGTGATACAGAGCTAACAAAGCTAAGTCGTATTTTGGAGCGACGCCAGCGCCACAAGTTTAGAGCGCGTGCTACACATTATTCGAAATCGCGTGAGAACACAGATTTACGTGTATTTCGAACGACTTACCATACGCTAATCTAGATACTTTCAACTAGTTAGGTGAAACGTTCGGTGAACGAAATTAGAATTTTCGCAAATTATTCCTTGTGGATTTTTTTTTCTATCGTCTATTACAAAGCAATGTTAATGAATAAAAGACAATCTACAACCAAGGCGTATATTATTTTTCTTTATGGATACATTCGAATTTAAACTGTTTTGTGATAATAACAAAAAAAAGTGTGTAGCTCACGCGCGGTAAAAGTGAAACCTTCAGAAACTAAACCGAGTGATTGAGGTGACTTTAGTGTGTCAGGAGTGAGGATTCCTTGGGGATTTCTGGATAAAAAGCCCCATTAAAATCGGTTCAGCCGTTCCAGAGATAATTCCGGACAAACAGAAATACAGACAGACTAATTAGGAAATTGAACGCCTATGCCACTGTATGTCCTATTATACCAAAACGAGGATTTTCCCGCGACTTCGCTCGCGTTGAGAACTTTCATCCCCTATTTTATCCCCTTGCTGGTAGAATTGATCAAAATCCTTTCTTAGCGGACGCCTACGTCGTAACATCTACCTGCATGCCAAATTTCAGCCCGATCCGTCCAGTGGTTTGGGCTGTGCGTTGACAGATCACTATGTCAGTCAGTCATCTTTGAGTTATATATAATATATTTAGATTAAATGTGAGTCACATTAACCAGTTCATAATGCACTTAATTGAAGCTGTTATCGCTTCAGTAACAAGTGGAATTAACTTTGTCAATTATTGGAACAGCGTTCATACATTAAGGCTGATTCTTCTTAGTGGAGTCGTTAAGCAAATTACATTCTACAAGGCTTTGGTATCGCTCTGCGGGGTCTTTGCCGACAAACGAGGTGTTCTCCGAGTCACCTGCTATCGACTTAATCAAGATTGATTTGCGAATCGATTTTTACTTTTCACTATTACACCGTTAGCTACGGAATAGATTCAATTAAATCCACCTAGTGGGTATATAGGCAAAGAGAAAATATTCAAGTGCCCTTTGTCCTTTATTTGTTAACTAATATTATTTTTTGATTACTAGCTACATTTAGTAACACCGAAAATAAATCTGGTAACATAACGATTTTAGAACAAACATTTAACAATTATTCTGTTCGAATTTTGTCGCTGAATATTATGAAATAGTTCACGATATTAACGAGTCGAAAGAATAGAAACGTAGTTTAGTTACAACAAATTAGTTTAGATGTACATATTTAAGCACCTACCTGTCGCTATCCTGCATACATACATTAGCATCCTAAGCAGGCTCTAAGTCGACCATGAACTTCGTGTGAACGAACGAGCAGACGCAGCGAACTAGTGTGAACGAACTCATTTAGGCGTCGAAATGGTGTCTCAATCGCTCGTTCCTTTCGCAGACGTGACTCCCGCGGTCTTCGCGCCTTGTTGCCAATATTTTCCCGCTCACCCAATCGTATATCGGGCTTCGACAGTTCCGCCGGTGACCCCGGGTCGCGCCGGTCACGATGGCCGCAGCACGCGCCGCACACAAACTAATGCCAATGTCAAAACAAACATTACGCCGACGCCTTCAGTTTCCAATATTTAAGTGCGATAAATAATAATTTAATTGTATTTCTACGAAATATAATCCGTACTCCTCACTCGTCATTTACCGGCAGATGAGCTAGTAGACAAACACAAGTCTATTTTTCTATTTAAAAAACTTCATGTTAGGGTTAATAACGCGGCGTGTTGGGTTTTAATATCGCCAAAGAGATGCTATGGAAATTATTGTAAAATTTTGAATCGAAAAGATATCGTCAATGAGTCAGCGCTTGTCAGTGTTAGCCGGCACGGCGTGGCCCGCGATTATTCAGGCTGTGGGAATATTGTATATAATGAACAGGTTTATTTCGAATTATAATTAGCTACACTAATTAAAAAAGTTGAATAATTCTTATGCATAGAAGAATTGCTGCAAGTGTATGTATTATATGTGAGATGAATTTTAGTCAACATTATATATATGTTCGTAAACTGTTCACGTGTGTGAATTCCAAGCTGCTTTCGTAATGTGTGTTCTAGCTTAATATCCGATGTTTACCTATAAGCGGTGGCGCATTCATTGTTTCCTCCACCAATATAAATATCAGACAGTCAATACAAAAGCCAAAACCGTCGGTAAACTTAAATGAATAAATAAAAATAAATAAATTGACGATTCGCGCCATTGCATCGATCCGACCGTCGCTCGTCTCTCCACTTCTCAGGGCTGTTGCAACGTCCATAAAATATAGATCGTTCGGAGCAACATCTGACCGCGTTCACACGGTGCCGGGAGAAGATTACGGCCAAGTGGTTTCAAACGGAGTGATTGATGCCCGAATGTGCCTTTGCTTAGAATAAACGAATAAACGGATTAGATGGCTCTTTGTGCATTCCGTGTTTTGTTTCTGCGCGAAATAAACGATGTCGCCTCGGTTCGTGTGCGTACTTGTAACATGTGACAAATGATTGTGTTGATGATAGGTAAACGTTTGCTAAGCGGAGACATTCTTAGAGCAGGCTATATTGATTTCATATTAAAATTTCAAATGCAACATTGTGACCGTCAGCTACGTTTACTTTAACATTTTTTTTAATGTGTTACGGATCTGATTCAACTTACAATTGATATCGAACTGAATACAAAAATGCGCGTTAACCTTTTTTAAAATAAAATACCTCATAAGACGTTTTAAGTCTACAAGTTTCCAATCATACAGTCGTCCATATAGAAACATGACGTCATAATACACTATTCCATTGCTATAGTAACAGCAATCTATTGCGCACGACAACGTGCCGCATAAGTTTCGCATTCGTATAAGCCGTATCGTTTAAAAACGAATTTATATATGCACTACATGTATTTTAATTGTTGGTTTTTTGCTATGCTTATATGACTGGGCACAATTATAGGTAGCCGAAGTAGTTCATATTATTAAACGTGCGCTCAATTTTGGAGACCAGCGACTCATCGTAAATTAAATAATTTGATGATTTTTGTAATGGAGTATAGTGAAATGCTCGTTAACTTTGCTATTATGACTTTATTGATGTTAAAAATTTTACTTAATTTAAAATTTGGTGATCATTTCATGGTGAAGGGGTCGCGACACATTTAATTTCACTACGTATTTGGCTTTTTCGCTGGTGGCGACAAAACATTGGTCGAGAAACAATGATCTATAGGATCAATGTTAATTATAATCAAGCTCTTCATATTTCTCTTTGATAGATTTAAGTTATGAAATACTAGTAAGAGTAATGTATACACCGCTTTATTTTCACCATTTGGAGCATTACATTCTAAGTTCACGACCTCGCTTAACATTCGTTATACATTTAATGCGATTGTAACACTTAAGTAAATTTAACTTCACATTCGAACTTGTTTTATTTTCAAATTGACTTGGAAATTAGAACGTCAATGTTTTCGTTGACCGTCGTATCTTTTATTCGAAGCATTGTAGCGATGATTTGTTTCTTTTATACGCAATATGCAGATCAATTTGCAACTGGCCAGCATGGTAGAATAAGGACTTAAAGATTTTCAATAAAAGTGGAGACCCACCAGCAGAGGAACAATGAAAGAATTGAACTCGAAATGCACAACATATGCGAGTATACTTTGCAATATATAATGTAATGAAGTTTACTTCAGATGCGACGCTAGCACGAGATTTTTCAAGATTGTGTGTCTAAAAAGGCCTTGCGGAGGTTTTAAAGGAAAATGGTGTTTTTTTTTCGACCCTTCGTCCATGACACTGGCCAAGTTTGGATTGGTAGACTACACAATGGTAAATAAACATATCCAAATGGTGTTTGGATATGTTTATTAACGATTTTCAAAAATGCAATCTCAGCTATTTCATAACTAAACTTTGTGCGCTACTAAAAATATTAACAAGCCCTATTTACCTCAATTGCCGATTGGAAAGAATCGTGGGTAAATGGTTAGTTTGATACGTAATTGTTACTTTTGTAAGCTTTCAACGCAAATAAAATAGTCGTTGAATAAAACACGTTTCTACTGGTTAGTAAATTTTAGCTCTTAGACTGCTCCTTAAGAGCGGGTGTATAATTTTAATTAACAAATCCCAATTACCAGTTAACTGTTGATCGTATGTTTCTTTACTACTTTCACACAGAACTGCCGAACATAATTAAATATTGAATGTTTCACAACAGCACCGCAATACCAACACATTTATTTAACAAAGAGAAGCAATCAATTACATTAAGATACGATCCGCTATAACTAATGAAGCCGGCCGCAACGATAATCAAACTGCAGAACAAATGCCCCACATGCGGCCAGCTAAGTACTTTTGTTTAGTAGCAGCCGTAATTACAAAGATCGTACACATTATTAAGCAGTATTCAGCGATTACTTCTGTGCGGGTTAACTCAATAACTAACATAATATGATCTTTCATCCCTTATGCTGTTTCTCCACCGAACACAAATGTTGACAAAACAAAAGTTGGCAATTTTTGTTCGGTGGAGACCCAGCATTAAACCGTTCTCTTAGGCTATTCTCTTTTCGTTTTTCTTCAAGATTTTCTATATGATTATAGTATAGGGATGTTCTAAAAAAGCAGAAGAACCTGTCAGTTCTAAGTAGGCGAGCCGTAAGCAAGGGTCGGGTTCACGACCCGCTTTATTATGCGCGCTGGGCACACGTCGAGAACACGTGGGAATGAGCATGTAGGTAATGAACTTCTCGGAACCGACGCTACTGTGCGTGTCGGTTTACTTTGTCGCGGCCGGTGTTATCTTGGGCTTGCGCTTGTGCTCGTCGCTTCACGATTAACACGAACACAGATGCGCTGCCACAAATAGGCAAGTGCTTGTTTTGAGAGCCTGACCCACTTTCTAGTTGAATCCTTAATTCGACAAATAAAGGTGTTTCGTTTTGAACAATATTTGAGTTTGGTGGTCACTATTTTTAATGTACGTGATCGTCCTAAACTTGTGAAAGTAAAATGGCGGTAAAAAATCCGGCAAAGGCTTAGGATATTGCGAGTTAGCTCCGCGTTAATTGATCTGGATTCGGGATTGGCTGTTGCATGTGACAAGACAGCTTATGTGACAGGTGACATAGTGTTTCAGCGTTCGAACTTGTTGATATGTTTGATCGAATTTAACTGGACACGATTTGGGGAGGAAATAACGGAATCATCACTTTCCATTAAACAACATCGCACCCAAACCCTCGACTATTAAGTATAATGTCCAAGTAAGTAGGTACGTTATGTTTTAGTTGCCTTTGGTATAAATACATGGTTACAAAGTCCGCAATATTTGATGATTTATTTATATAGCTTTATAGAACACTAACAACCTGGAGTACACGTCCAATTAATAGTGTTCTCAATGTAATATTATGTTCTGTTAACAATTAACACTACTAATTCTATTAACAGTTAATACCAACCGCACCAACTAACATTAACAGTTCTAGTATTCAACGGGAACTCGGCGCAGCTGCTTGTTCATTTGCACCTCTCTTCATATAGACAAATACATTTCTTAGTAACAAGGGTCAGTTTTTAATGTTACATCATAATAACATTTGCGTCGAGGTAACTACGCAAACGTCAGTCGCGCCGAAAGTCTTTGAACGAAGTTATGTTCTTCTACAAATTTGGTTTTAGAGTGGTTTTCCAGTCGACCCTTTATATTCTATGATTTGTTTTAATATTTCTACATAAACATACATATTTAAATCCGTTTAAATATACATAAATTGTATATTTCAGTCTAGAAATGGGTCACAGTTACCGGTGAAGGTTAATTAAAAAACAACATTAATCTGACATTCAGAATATACAATTTAGTGTATTATTCAATGTTTTGAAAACTCAATTTTTATTTCAATTGTGTAACATAGCTTAAGTATACCTCGAGAATGTCTAGCCTATGTTTGCAAGTATGTGTCTTGCTACAAAGTCGATGGTAGGTACGCACTTGTTGCTGGCAATACCGTTCATCGTTTTTCATTCAAAACAAGAATGAATACGCACTTTCTAGGCAAGCGTCATACTTCGTACCTACTGTGTCTACCGTCACGTCAGCTCTAGTCCAATACAAGCCTGTAATGAAACATGATGCGCCCGCCACCTTCATCAGTTGGACACGTGGAACTCTTCAACGGTCTTTGCTACGATAAACATGGAACTTTTGGAATAGACGTTTAGGAATATATGCTACGCGCTAACATAGCGTTCTTCAGAAAGGACTATATTGAACCCTTTAATGTGTTAGTGATGCTGGTGCAGCAACTGTCCATAGGCGGGCACAAGGACGTTTAAAGACAAAGACGTTTATTTGCGCAAATATGGGTACATTTAAAGATGTTAAGGAATTATTAGTTCAATCCATATTTTGCCTCTTACGGCGTACAAACTGAAATGCAATGAAAATTATAATACTACAATAATAAGACTTGCTATCAGATCGCTCGTTTCCGTGCCAAGCTATATATGTAGGTAGGGAAAGAGTTCGTAATGTTTTTAGAATTATTATACATATAAATCTTCCTCTTGAATCACTCTATCTATTTAAAAAAATCGCATCAAAATCCGCCGCGTAGTTTTAAAGATCTAAGCTTACATAGGGACATAGGGAT
>DWDX01004705.1:0-11343 GCA_018245675.1 Agara michaeli | reverse complement strand
TCGCTTTTAGAGATATCAATGGTATTTTTCAATGTCATATATCTGCGATTTAATAATAATAATTTTGTTTCCATTGTGCTCAAGAGTTTCTTCATTATGCATTGTGTTCATTTCAAAGGATAAATATTACACTACATATATGAGATGCATTCAACGAATAGGTACATTTATAATAAATTGTGTTCTACAGAACGAGGAAGCGTAATTGGCGGAACCATTCCCGTTCGTGTTCATCATACTTATGAGTATAAAATTGAATGTAATTTTTATGGTTACCTCATACAAATGTATCTATCTATTCTTAAAATACGTATGTAGGTACGTGTGAACGTAATGCACATACAATACACTATCCGAAATTGCACACGCAGGTGCCGTTTTGCCGGCAATGGTAATCATATATCTACGAATTCAATTAGAATCGAAGGAGTCAATGAGGAGAAAGGAATCTGTGATCAGCGGTGTTTTGAAACTTCCCGTACGCCTACGTTGTGTATCGGTACAACGCGAACCGTCATCACGCCGCGACTCGACGACTTTGGGAGTCGATGCGACTAATCGATTTCAATTTAACATCCAAATGGCGATCCGCAACAGAAACATCTCGTTCCTAAATAAACAAAAAATAAATAAAAATTATCTAATTGACAAACAAGGATGAGTGGAGACAGGAGAAAAAGAAAAGGCTACAATTTGCTAAAACCATTAGGATTGAAAAAAGGCACCTACCGCAAGTCTGTGAAGATAATAAATTTAGACAAAGACAAAGACGTTTATTTGCATAAATATGAGTACATATGAAGATGTTACAAGTCCACTAGTTCAAGCCATATTTTGCCTTTTACGGCGTACAAACAGAAATAAAGGTACAATAGAAAAAGTAAAAGTGAACAAATTAACTATTATTACTAAATTATTATACGACAATTTACACACACATGTAAGATTTTTAAAATAGATACAAAACCGTGATTCTGGTACCCAGCATTGCACATATATTAAGACCCGGGGTTTACATTAGTTTACATGAATGTCGGGGTTTACATTAATGTCAATTTTCGCTCATAATGAAAAAGTTCAAGGCTATAGAGCACCGCGCCGGCCGCTTGCGGGTCGGCAGACGAGCTTTACAAAAAGAATAATGTTACTAGTCACTAGTTACTTGTGCTTTGCTTATAGTTAGTAAGTAAGATAAACGTGCGTTTCTCACACCGTCTCCATCACGCGCGGTAGGTACTCATCGAGATTCTTTACATTTTAAGCGACATTAGGCAACGTAACAGTTAATCGGAGCCAATTTCGAAACGTCATCGAGCGAATAAATCAAGATCGTCAATCCATAAAGCAATCTAATTTATATCGCGTCCAATTAACAATCGGACGAATACATCGCGGGAAAGGAGCCATAAGACACCACCCACGAACGTAGCTACGAACTGGAGAACTCTTAAATGAGCGGCTTTAATTAGAATAAATTATTCATTATCAAACGGAGGGCCCGACACGGCGTTTAGTTCCGTCGTGGCGTTAATGTTAATAATAAACACATTAATTCAACGCAATGTACAATTGATGACAAAAATTGTGTTACCGAGTTTATTATTATTTGCTATGTGTATCCTTATAGACCTAACGTGTTTCTTACATTTATTACTCATCGGCCAGTATCTGAGTTATTTAGTCAAACAGGAGTATTGGTCTGCCTCGGTACCTGCATTCCATTGCTCATAACATATTTCGTTTTACAATGTCTGCTGAAGGCGTCCTGATCGTCATCAGATGAAGCAGATTGCAATGTGGTCACTTACATCAATTTAAAAAAAAGTGTCGTTAGTGAAAATATTTTTTTATAGTTGGATTTTATAAAAGCCCTATTATTACTACGACAAGGCAATGGATAGGATGTATGGTATCCCATAAGCATCAAGTATATTTTATCTGTGGCGAAACGAAATATGTGTATGTATAACTCGTAAATTTGATTGGTTACTGTTGTTTGAATACACGCTGTTCAAGCAGATATTTGATTAAAAATTCGAAAATTTTAACTTTTAATAAGCTAACGTAAGACGAAGAAAGACTTAAACATATAAACAAACAGTAGCGCGAATGAGACAATAGATGTATAGGTTGAAGTACGATAAACAATAGATCCAATAGTATCAAAGATAATGGCGGGAAAGTGGACTGCTAGTTTTTTTTGAAAATAATTACTATTCTAATTATAAATACCGGCTCGGTTAATTTATGACGGATTCTCATTAAAAATCGTAAAAAAAATCATATTGGACCAATATATGTATTTTATTTTAAGTGCTTACTACCTTAAAAGATATATTTTTTTTAATATTGCAATTTCGCTTGCTTACAGCTAGATGGCGCTACGGTCTGGAGTATATACAATAATTACAGAAAATTTCAGTTCTTATGTAAAATAAACAAGTGTAAACAATAAAAATAACCGTAATAAAAGCCATAGCGTAGCTATATTAGTTACGTACGTTTCATTTATAGACTCAAGCGATGATAGTGCATTTAATTTTCATAGGACGTAAAAAAACACCAATGAAAAATGTTTGTAAAACTTTATGTTAAATACTAAAAAAATCAGAATATTTTTTTACATTAGCTAGGAACTATTTTTTTATAACGTGGTATGATTTTAAGAAATGGGGATGATTACCGCGAAGGTTCGATTTTTATTTATTTTCGACTTACCTTGGACGAAATAAGCGTCAATGTGGGCGAGGACTCCTGTGGAACAAAAGACAACTATCCTGCTTTAATTGATTTTTGAAAAACAAAAACATAAAATAAAAACCAAAAACAAAAAAGTAGATCAAGACAGTAAGTGGACAATTTTGAAAGCTTTTAGCACAAGTAAGAACACCGATTCGCAGATATGATAACAACCAAAACTCGATGAGTATAATTTTGAAAACATAAATGCAACAATGGCATAATTTTGTATAAAACATAAATATAACATTAAATTAAATGTGAACGAATAGCAGGATAACATATCAACTAACGCCTCGATAGCGGCAAAGCGTACAATGTAACAGATAATTAATATAAACGAGTTTCGAGAAGAAAATGCCATTAAAATGAACGCAGCGCGTATTCCGGCGATAGTTCGCCAACTTATAATCGAGATCATTCAATCACCGCTAAGTTATTCCGTTGCGTTCTTGTTTATAGAAAGTCTTTCCTTGTTTTGATGCTATAAATAATACAAATTAATAGATCACCATTTGTTTTTTTTTAAATTTCAATCCGATTCTATCAATAACAATTATACGTATATATACATATTTAATACGTATACGTATTTAGTCAGTGACCCGTCTATTTGTCTGCTAAATTGGACTGGCCCCTTGGCCTATCTAAGTGGTTAGATACCTCGATCGCTACACCAGAGATCATGGGTTCGATTCCCACTCAGGACAAACGTCTGTGTGATCAGCACAGTCGTCCTGTTAGTTACATTGTTATTCAGTGTATAAAAAATCAAAATCAAAGTAAAATTCCATTGGACAGAGTACATGTATGATTTAACGCTCAGTTATGCCGTTGCAAAAGGGAAATCAAAATTGAGATACTTCGAGTCATACCAGCATGAGTCACTGCGTGTGTACTCACCGCGTACATAATCATTGAGGTGAGTGCGATTCGCAATATCCTCAACGCACTGGCGACTTGCTACTTGCGTGTATTTCTGAGAAGAAAGCAACTGAACCGTGTCCAGGAGGAAAAGACTACATGTGTCATCGCTAACCGGGAAATTGTTACGCATTCCTTTTGCATTGCGTTGGCTTAGCCCGGGAACATGGCCGTCGGATGAAAGCTCTTCGTCTATTTAAAAAACAATAACATGAGGGCAAAGATATGTTACTTACAAATACAAATAGTGTATGAAATTGTTTTACTTAATGTACTAATGAGGTAGAGATAAATTTCCATATTATAATAATAACTGCGACAATTCCACACTCAATTTCAAACAGGTCCGCTCTAGTTTGGATAATGACATCTGATGTTATTATATTCTACATCTAAATCAATAAAGTTAGCCAGTTAATCATGATATTCTACTTAAAGTCATATAAATAAAAGATAACCTAACAATATATACTATGCAAATTAACATTCATGTTTTGACTGGCACATAATAACCGAAAAGCTGCTCGAACAATATTCAAAATGGATACTATATCTGTTTGCGTGTGAAAAACGGTCGCGGAAGAATGAAGTGAACATAAAAATCAAACAATAATTACAGATTGAAGCAATCAACGAGTTCGAGGCCGGCAAAAAGCTCAGCAGCGGACAGACCGACGGCATAAAAAAAAAGCACCGCGCAATTATACGCCATACAACGAGTATTTAACATTATAAACAATTGCGTTTATTGCCTTCGAACGTATCGTAATAATTACATCAAAACAAAGCATAGCAAAAACGGGCGCGCACGAACACAAGACACACTCGTAGTTGCCGACGGCCGAGTCTAAAATCGACCGCGCAAGACAGTTGGCGCGCAAAAAAAGTTAAAACGAAACCGGCCGAAACTCTTCCTTTCTTAAATTATCCTGTCACGCTCAACTATAAAATGCAATTGGTTCTCAAAAAATTCAAACTCGTTAGAATAACGTATGCCCTCGCCGGCGCGCGCCGCGTTCGGAAATGATCTCTACGCGGTCGTGTCAGGGTTGTTTTCGGGTTGTCCGGCGCGGATGTAGGTTATATTTAGTGTCAGGTTGCGCGGACAATAGACGCACGCGCATTCGGTGCCGGTGCGGCAAGGTGACCGCGGCGAAGGGCACGAGGCTGCCCTTGCGCACCCTACGCCCCGGGCCCCGCGCCCCGCGCCGCACGCCCCGAGCCCCGCACTTCCAAGTCCAGCTTGTCCCGCGCATACGCTTGCATTGTCTGACACGCCATTGCTGAAATGACCGCAGTGGATATTGGCCAAGGATGTGCCGTGATTGGATTACTTTACCGATATCGGTTTGATTATTACACTTTAAAACGAATTCTATTTCAAAGTTCCGCATAATGAGGACTTAAGTAAGTCGCTTATTTAAATGTAACGCTTCAAGTTAAACTATTGAAGATAGATAAAATAACTTAAATGGAGAAGTATTTCATTCAGAAGTCATATCATTTAAAAACAGGACGACATTTTCGATGATATTGTAGGTTGGCCATAAATGCTCTCTCGCTGAGGTGGCTATTCGGAAATGACTGCCTAAATTCAGTTACAATCAATAGTTATAACGAATAGCCGACCTGACCGACTTACAGAGTCTCGTGGAAACAGAATGCAAATGTCACTTGCAGAAATAGCCGGGGCCAATCCCGAAATTAATACTGATGATTTAATCTTGTACCAGTTTTCCGTACAACCCTTTCACTATCGTTTATATTGGGTTCATTTAATGGTGAATTTTTTTCTTTCTTTTCTTTTCGTTTTGTTGTTATTTTTTCAATTAGAATCTAGAATTTGCAGAACATTCTTAAAGTAAATGCTGCCACCGTATTAGTTTATTAATATTTCACACCTTTATCACTTAGTTTCTTATCAAAGAAGCTACAATAATAGGTATAGTATGATGGCAATACAACTTTGTAATAATGGATATTACAAAGAAGGATATTATTACATTGGTATTATTCTAAACATCGATAATAACTATTCTAAGTCGCAACAAGAACATCCTTACTGCCAAATATCGCGTCCCTCGAATAGCTCGCAGGGACAGGTGATAACGTTCAACATTAACCCGACCTTACACACGAATCATACTGAATTAGCTTCGAGTAAAAACCCAATTATTGTGTACAATCTTACGTCGATTGAAACGATAATAATACACAGACACACACATATACTCTAACACACACATATACTCTAACACACACATATACTCTAACACATACATATACTCTAACACACACGGATACATATTCGTGTATACGTATATAAACGGGCGCCGTGCAGGTTCGATAGTGAAATAGATTGAACGGTATTTTCTTGGAAGTAATTCGATAATCACATACAAGAGTACACCTTGAAACTTTCACGAAAAAGCAGCTCAGATTCCTTACGACTCCTGTAGGGTATACGGATAGCACCGAGTGCCAAATATCCCTATCCTTACAGATATGGCCATTCCTTCTCTTTTCATCAGACTCTGCATACATGTACGCTGGCTATGGAGACTTCTGATGCCTTATGACGGGTAAAATATCAGACCCGAATTACCAGGATACCGAATATTGCGACTCGTAGCGATGAATAATAAACGTGTTATGCATTATTGTTAATACGTGTCGTTGATATATCAATATTAATGTAACCGCTTTTTATTTAAACGCAAAATCGTAAAAACCACTGATTCACACGTTTAACGTTTTGCGTAATAATCGACGGTCATATACTTTCGCTAATGAGGGTCATAGACCTAGTATTGATGGTATTATGGTCGGGATTATCTTCAATATTTATGGATGTTGACTTTGTGAAAGTGGAAGTGGGAAAAGACGCGTGTCAGGAACGCGACCGGCGTAAGTCCTTTGTGTCAGCATACCGCTATAGGAACTAGGCGTTAATGTATGTATACATTGTAATATACATATATTATTGCGTTGGATTCTTAAAAGAGTCAAAGGTTGGATGGGATAGAGAGACGGACCAATTTTTATGTAATTTTCGTTAATGTATACAAGTACGTAACATCACGCCTGTAATCCCCTAAGGGGTAGGCAGAGGAGTGTAGTACACCCCCATCTTTCACCAGTTACGTTTAAGTCCCACAATGGAATAGGAATAGGAATGTATACAAGTATTATAAAATATCGTAAACAGTAAATGCCATCTTAGAAATATCGGGCAGCTAATAGCTATAAGCAGCGACAACTTAATACTTCTATGGGGTGCCTAGGGTTGAGAGATCTTAAGAGGTCAATCGAAGTGCACCAAGTTGTGGCTTTACACTAATTATTTATTATCAGTTACAAGTTGTGCTGTATTGTTTACGTGTACGTAAATAAATGAACCATGTCCTCACAAAAACAGTGGCAAAGTCGCGCCGCAACAACTAGCTACGATGGAGCGCGCATACTTTCACTGGTAATCGTCATGAGCATAATACGGCGCAATAAAACATAAGGTTGAATGAATAATTCCGTTCATTAGAGTTAATCTTTATATAAATGTGGAAAGTGTTCGTGTTTGTTATTCGTAAACGGGCGCTCCGCTGGCGGCAATAAACGCGGACGCACGAGAACGGGTTGTACTTTATGTAAAGGAAGGCCATAATCGTGTTTTATACTCAAAATCCGGCCCTAATAGTTTAATTTGTCCCGCAACTGCATCGGCGTGTTGTTACGAGTATACAGTTCGTTTTTACGGCGCGGACTGAAACGTGGGAATGGGCTTCCGAGAGCGCCGAGACAGTACCTGGCTGGCCACTTGGTCGCGTAATCAGACAAACTGATCGCTACGAAAACTGAAGGGTACGATTCCCACAGGACATTGTGTGATGAGCATATATGTTTTTCTGATTGAGCGTAGTTAAATATGTCTTTATAAGTATGTCAATAAGTAAGCCATCCGGTTTCCATAACACGGGCGTTTAATATCCTAATTTAGAATCGGATAGCCGTGTGTTGATTGTCTCAATTACTATGTTTAAAGGTAATTGTTATTTTGAATATCAGAAGTTCCTTATTATAATTTAAAAACATATTTATTCAATTAACATCTTCATTTAGACGAGAATTCAAATCGGCTGTTATATAATAAACATGCAATACATTTTTGTATCAATTTTTAATTGGGATTCCCGTGGTGAAGTCACATAATTTTAAATTAAAATGGCTATCAAATTTCAAGACCAAGTTACGCAACCGCTACACTGGCTGACCTGGCTGGACGAATCACTCAGAACGATGAAGTTTGACCCAACTCTCTGCGGGTTAGTGGGTTACACATGACACGTTCTTACATACGTATGCTCCTCGCGATATGTTCTTCCCTTAGCGTAAGGGTGCTCACCAAACCAGGTTAACACGTGGAAAAACTAACGAAACACGAATTTCGTGCTATGGAAAAATATCGCAAATTCAAGTGTAATCTTTACATGATAAAGCGTTATGATATATTTCATTCAAATATGCAAATCAATTATTAAATTAAATTGGCAAACTCGACATATTAACAATATTATTCCGAGAAATATCAATAATATTCTCGTACGCGAATAATTTAAACATGTTTATTACATGTCATGTTGAATGTAAATTATATTTAATTTTATTCAATTGTATATAAGAAGGCATGGATTTTAATTCAAACCTCAAATTAAGAGATACAATGGAGGACAAAAATATATTTATATGAAATCATAACTCTGGTCCTATTGAGGTAATTGTTTTTTCATTGGCATTTAATTTATATCTAAATACATCAAATAGAAATAACCACTTTTCACAATTATAAAAACTCTAGATCGATTTGAAAAAAAACCACGTAAAATAGCTTTATTTTCAGGTGTTAAGGCGTAACAGAGCGGGCAGTGGGCGGGCGGGAAGCGGTGACCCAGTTACCGCGGGAGGCTCACTTCCGGCGCTGCCTTTCAATCAAAACTGTGCCTTCATAGCGGAAAAAACACTTTTTTGTTTTCACTCTTTTCTTTCTTTTACTTCACAGATAATTTATTGCAGTTACGGCGAAGCTTTTCCATTTGAGAGATATGGGATTTTTAACGAACACCGCGCCGCCTTCTGCATTTAGTTGCTTCCTTTGGTGGCGTTTTTAATTGCTGTCGCTTTGATGATCGCCCGCGTGTACTAACTATTGCTTATTGCTGATTTTTTCTTTTCTTTATTTCAATTTGTGCTTAATACGAAGTGGGAGTCAAAAGAACAGTTTTGTAAATGCAGTGTCTTTGTTGAGAATATTTTAAAGAAGATGTAATACGAAACATATATTTTTTGCAAGAATGAAATAATTAGTGTCAAAAATAAAATGTAATTAATAAAATATTTTGTTAGCTTACGATCTCATCGAGCACTCATGTAGATAATGATAAAAATTAAAATAAATTTGGATCTAAAATATAAATTTTACAAAGGTAACAAGTTCTCTGCTCTTCTTCTTTGCCTTCCCCGTAAAAGACGCGGCGTGATGGCATACTAATATCAACATCATTATTAATGGTAACATTATATAAAATCATAACCAAATAAAAAAGATCACGCGACGTTTGAATAGAATATTTTATTATCGTAAATACTGCATAGTGAAGTGGGCACATGTCGGCCGGATTGCATCGGCAGGTGCAGGGCCGCGTTGCAAGCAAATAAATCATTTTTTGCCAAATAACATGCACGAAATGCGCTAACATCCGGACAACTTGTTCGCGACGTTGTATGATTTTTAAACAACCCCACAAGAATAATTATTCTCGTATTGTCGCCCTGAGGCTTTATTTAATTATTATCATTTAAACTGAACCACCGACGGCGTTACATGTAACACACTGCACTAAATATACACAGTCTTTAACTATCACAGGTCGCGAGAAGGACTATAGTAATAATAATAATAATATCGTAGAACACTTTCACGCACATACTGAACAAACGATGTGCTCATCGCACGAATATCAGTTTTGTTTTGGAATCAAATCCACGACCTCTGGTTTAGCATTCAAGGTCTCCAACCACTAGATCAAAATAAACAATGATACGATGTACTTATCGTTCAGCAAACATACAGATGCATAGCCAACATATTCGCAGCGTTCGCCGGAAAGGTCATACGTAATTGCTAGGTACCGACGTTACCTGCGCTGGCGCCGTACTCACTGAGGCCATTCAAAAAACAGATGATTGTAGGTTTTTTATGTTTTTTTTTTTGTTCTATATGAATACGGCTACGATTATATCAAAGGTGCGCCGTCAAATTCTAGGACAAAGGTGCTAGGTCAAAGGTGTTTCAAAGTTTATTAATATTTTTTCTAGAATGGACCAAAACAAAATAATCATTTTAAAGTCTTATCAAATCATAAACATAACGTTCATTGTTCGTAGCGCATCCCATAAGGTAATCCTGGCAGACCATCCAGCTATCAAGTCTTGGCTTATTTAAATGCTGCGTAGATTTAAGTGCAACCAACCAACCAAGTGCGTAGATTAAGATGTACAGTACCTACTTGTCCGTATTGTCTATTAGTTTTTTTAGTCACATTAGGCATTTTTATCATCCCTCCGTTGGAGATAGATCTCTTAGAATCAGACAGCATAATGACGTAGCCTATTACGCGGCCAATTTCGGTTGGCGGATTTTACGTATTAAAAAAAGCTGACAACAAAAAAAAAAAATGTTTCGTTTACGAATAATGTAGGCAATAAATTAATCTAATCGACTTATACCAATTTGTAAATGTAATTTTTTTTTTAAATAATCATTTAACGAAATCGTCTGACATTATAGTTTCCTTTCACAAAAAGTAAACAGAGTTTTTGCGTCAGTAGGTAATACCCGCTCAATTTGCAATCAATCATAAAAATGCAACTTCCTACAGAAGACTACACTAGACATTTGAGTAAAAAACGTTTTGCATTTTGATAATAATTTATTTCGTGTATTAACAAACAACAAAAAGCCAACAGCCTAATATAATACTCCATTTCGTGTTCCCAGGGTCCAATCGTTAATTTTTTTTTTCTATTTTACCTTTATTTTAGAGTTGCATCAATGCAATGAAGACTAAATCTATAGTAACATTATTACATAAATAGGTAAAGTTCGTTTGCTTGGTTTTACGGGATATAACTCTGAAATCATTGAATGATTTACGAAAATTCTTTTTCTTACAGATATACAGCTTATTGCTAATTAACATAGGCTAGTTTTTATTCTGATAAGAAACTAAACAAACTAACAGAGATATGACGTCGGCGCGCAGTGAGTTAACGGTGAGCTAAGTGGGCGGGGAGGCTTTATCTATATTTGCTGACCTACTAAAAATAGCGGATGTAACCGCAGTGTGCGTGTAGTGAAGTAAGTAATAACTAGCTGTGCCCCGCGGTGTTATCCGCATAGATTTCGAATGAAAATTCGAATTTCGAACCAACAAGCGGTCAATCCATCCAAGCGCTAGCCACGTTCGACGTCAGCTTACTTTGCAGTTTGTGATCAGCAATCTTGTCGGATCTACGGGTGATTCGAAACAAAAATATTCAAAACTACATAATTAACAATTAATTTAATATTAGCATTTAACAATTACGCTTATTTCAATGACTCAATTAACAGCTTATTATCTTCTC
>DWDX01004704.1:0-11345 GCA_018245675.1 Agara michaeli | reverse complement strand
AACGTAACTGGTGAATTGTGGGGATGTACTACACTCCTCTGCCTACCCCTTAGGGGATTACAGGTGTGATGTTACGTTATTATCGTCATCATCATCTGCCTTAATGAGCCCTTCCGAATTCACCTTCTCTACCGATTTGTCCTCGGCTTGCGGCATCCAACTTCTACATTCAACCTGTTGCCGATTATCACTATACCTCCACTCCTGACTCTCCTTTTGTCCAACAATTTCTCTTCTTCATTGGATATGACCAGCCCACGATCACTTATGCAATACCTACTATGTAATGTTTTATCCCGTCGCTTAGTAATCGCCAGCATCTGAGAGCTGTAAACGTTTAATATGTGGCCACTTGACCTCATAACAAGCGGATTAGGGATTAAGCCCATAACACTAATCACACGAACTAATTAATCATGCAATATCCTCCACGCGAGCGGCAATCTTATACATAACGAGCTTACGTTATTGAAAGATCGATACAGCTATCACAATAATAGTAATTGAATGCGGATAAATTAATCCAAGTTCTAGGAGCACACGCTGGAAACGAGAGTCTAGTTTCGTGTGTAGCCTTTCCATTTTATATTGTTATATCGAAGAATGACGACTGATGTGAAGGGCACATATTGAGGCAGCAACAATTTATGGATAATACAAGTAACCAAGCCGTCTCGTTTCCAGTTCCAAACTTCTCGGCTTCGTGTGTTCCCTGGTGGAGTCCTGCGCCACGGTCCAGCAGCACATCCTTCAGTGCCGCGGATTCCTGGTGATCTCGCACATGCTGCAGCGCTGCGGCCGCGACCACCTCACGCCGGACACCCTGGCCTCGTTCCTGCACCTCACCAAGCACCTCGTCACCAGCTGCTCGCCCAACTCGGACTTGCTGTTGAAACAGGTATGCTCACGCTTGCCCCCACGCACCATATTCCAGCCATCACAGTGAACAACGGTCATGTAGTCACGTACCAAACGGCTTCATACTTCTACTTTGTTCTTTCTTTGCAGCTTCAGCCTTGTGTTTATTTGAGGTCGATAGGGTTTTTGGTTTCGTATTAGATATAATATACGAATATTTAAGCAGTTTAATGAAATCGTATTTCTGATTATCATTTGGTGTCTTTCTTTGGATCTTTGTCACACTTAAAATTAATATTCTATTTCGTGCCGTAAGTCGATATAATAGGTATAAAATGTTTGCCATATGTAAAAAGAACATTCGATTTTATTGTATTCAAATATGAAGCGCTATTTCCATTTGCATTTCAGCGTTATATTAGAGAATGAAACTTATTACATTCGTTTATAGTTCGTATTTGATAAATTTTCTTAAGATTGTGATTTAACGAAGTCATCAATGAGTACTTGGAAAATAATATGTTATGCTTTTCGATTATTCGTTTGGTGCTTGCGAGCTATGCAAGTTCTCGAGAGGGCAATACATTTACGCTTTAGCTCTGTCAGGTGTAAGAACTCACAACGGCGAGTAGTTAATATGTATTTTGATATTAATTTGTTCGCTTAAAATTCATTATTATTAAATTAGTTGTATATAACACCTCAATTCGAAATCAATACACAATATTAATAACATGGTATATTTGTATGTATATTGAAATACATTAACGTGCTACGAGTTTGAGAGGGATTAAAATGTTCGTTGATTTGTTTGTCGCATCGCTGAGGCTGCTGGGCCGCGCGGCGGCGAGCGGCCAGATAGATCGCGTTCAGTCAAATGAAACGTGTAAATTACGCGCGCCCTGCGTTCCCTCAAATATTAATTCGCCTTCAAATCTCGACTGCTATGTAACGTCTGGCGTCTACGATGGACGGCCGCTTCATACCGTATTGCATCCCGACCGAGGGAGAAAATTGCTTCGGGCTGAAATTTACAACGAGACCGCAGCGTTCCCTGTAAAAATAAATAAAGCCGTAAAATATTTATTTTCCCTGTAAAATGATATATTTTAACGGTTTACGGCTTTTATGGGATCGTCGGATGGTCTCCGTGGTTTCGTATTGTTATTAAAAGTTACGCCTTCGTTCTCGCGTCGTTAACGTAAGTGGCGTATTAAAATTTTTATTAAATTCTCTCCGCGGGGACCGGAAAATGCTTCGGCTTCATAATCGTACGTACGGCGTGCGCTGTTCATTGTGTTAATGTTTTTATTATTTCGTGTATTGTATTTTTTGTGTTATGGACTTGATTATTCGAATAATACATTGGCACAATTTTGGACCTGTCGAACTCTTCCACTTGTCTTCTTTAAGGAAATTGTGGATTAAAGCATGATCGAAACGCAGGGTATCCTAAGTATTTACATTTCTATAATATCCTAATATATTTAAAACAGGGCTAATAGGACTGGCTCTTGTAGTTAATTTTTATTATTATTTGTAATGCTTTATTCTTTATCACCGAAATCCTTCTTCACTGTCGAGCCTAATAGAGCCTTTCTACCAACCAATGTCATCTAATGGAGCTGCAGGTATAAGGTAACAATTCACTACTAGCTATGAACACACAATTATATGCGACTACACGAGATTGGATCATGCTGCATATCAAAATATTTATATTTTATCACAAAATCACCGTTTATTATTTCTTAATGGAAGTATTTAAATTGTAACTTTAAAAAAGAACTACGATTCAAACATTATTTCGTCACGTCAACCTTCAAACTATTTATTTACCGATGGTTGTAAGCGCATGCCCCTCTTGCTTTCACGATCCCCACGACTCTCCACAAAAAAAAACATTTACCTATTGTATTTATTTTTTCCTGCACACCCATTCGTTCAGTTAAATAATAAAAATAGCAGTTAAAATTAAATTGAATCTGAGGCGTTCGAACTCTGTCGAAGTGGTCTGTGAAGGTCGATGACCTCGCTGCCAATCACTTGTACAATAATAAATGTTCAAATCGATCCTTCCCATTGTATGTTTGCAAGTGTAATTTACGTTCACTTTTTATATCGTTAATTACGTTATTATTACCTAGTCGATTACACGAAGCATCGTACACATTGCATAATAAATATCACGGCGACACTCGTCAAGCGCTTTTACCGATTTCCATAAAATGTATGTAGATAGATGTATCACTGGCGCGCACAGAGATATGTACCCACCAATTGCAATGTTACGTCACACAGTACTTGGTAGTTGCGGGTTACACTTTAGCTACGAATATTTCAATACAATTCTTCAATACCCTGTACGCTTTATGCACAAGGGTTTGCTTTGTTTCAAATATTTCTGCAATGCGTTTTAACGTGTTTCAAGCGAGTTATTCTGAAGGACTTTGTTTGATTGAAATTATTTATTTACATATTGTTTAAGAGAATTTTTGAAAATGCATATATTTCTCAGTACTGTGCGTAACCCTTGTTATATTCTAAATAATAAACAATTGACATTTAAATACTCCAATCACTCATAGGCATCAGTTGGCCCTTTATAGCAAAGTGGTCGTATATGAAACATATAAAGCGATAGTTTATTTAGCAACGTCCAATTAGAGCAAGCAAGAGAGTGGTACGCTTTCAACCGTCGAACAGTAAAAAGTCAATGCTGACGGCAGTCGTTCTGCCAATCGTTCCTCACGTGGCAGCTGCTGGACCACGTGCTGTTCAACCCGGCGCTGTGGATGCACACGCCGGCCGCCGTGCAGGCGCGCCTCTACTGCTACCTGGCCACGGACTTCCTCGCCGACGCGCACATCTACGGCAGCGTGCGCCGCGTCAGCACCGTGCTGCAGACCGTGCACACGCTCAAGTACTACTACTGGGTCGTCAACCCCAGGGCCAAGAGCGGTATCAACCCCAAGGGGATCGGTATGTGGACCTCCTTTTGTGAATTTATATAATAATAATAACATTGTGTGCCTACCGTGTTCGTGAAAATCGATATGTACAGATTGTTTCTGCCAGAAGGGCTGCACTAAACCGATGTTACTACTGGGTGGTAGATGCTAATGCTCTAGATAGAATATTTGGAAACTGTTGACTTCAAAGGACATAGAGCCGTTAGGTCAATAGGTATATTTACAAGCAAACGGACAGACACGACTGCCCTATAATATATAAAATAAATGAAATTCTTTTATACGCCTACCTTCGACCTTGCAGACGGCCCCCGGCCCGCGCACAAGGACATCCTCACGATCCGCGCGTACATCCTGCTGTTCCTGAAGCAGCTCATCATGATCGGGAACGGCGTCAAGGAGGACGAGCTGCAGGCGCTGCTCAACTACCTCACCACCATGAATGAGGTGAGAACAAAGTTACCACCACTATATGCTTAAAATCTCTTAATCCATGTTTTATCGCGGGAAGTTTAGACCAAAATCCGACCACTTTGGACCAATCGCGAGCTGGCTGGCCGCTAGATTCTGTTCTCTTAACCAGCATGCGTCGCGAGATTGATTGATTATCCTTATAATATTTGTTTGTACAGGACGAGAATCTTCACGACGTTCTTCAAATGCTGATTTCCCTTATGTCTGAACATCCCAGTTCCATGGTGCCCGCATTCGATGCAAAGGTTTGTATGGAATCATTAATTGTTCATTCATGCGATCAGGACAATAGAACAGAAATTGTATATAACGTAAAAGAAGTAGAAGTGGATGTTCAAATGAGATTTTAATATTTTGAAAACGTTTATTTAAAAAAAACAGGGCGGAGTTAGGACGATCTTCAAACTGCTGTCGTCCGAGAGCCAGCTGATCAGGCTGCAGGCGCTGAAGCTGCTCGGCTTCTTTTTGAGCCGAAGTACGCACAAGTAAGTGTCGCTGAAAATGTATTCGATGCACTATGTTGTATAACAGTTTTCTGATTTTCAAAGCCACATAACTACACTGTGGTTAAGTTCTTTAATGAAGAAAATAAAAAAGTCACTGCATATGAAAGTTGCGACAATTCAATTACAACAGTAACAACAACAACATAAATAGTCGCAATGTACCGTTGTGAGTGTGTGTGCGTGCGTGCGTGCGCAGGCGCAAGTACGACGTGATGTCGCCGCACAACCTGTACACGCTGCTGGCCACGCGGCTGGCGGGCGGCGGCGACGCGCTGGCGCTGCCCGCCTACAACGCGCTGTACGAGCTGCTCACCGAGCACGTGGCGCAGCAGATCCTCTACACCGCGCACCCCGAGCCGCAGCCGCACTTCCGCCTCGAGAACCCCAGTACGTCGCAACACACCGGCCCTAGCCTTAACTTACTATTGACTGTGGTTCGTTTATCGCAGAAACCCTTAAACTTATAGATTGAATAATGCAGTAACTAACAAACTACAAACATACATATAAATACAGTAATCCGAGGTTTTCTAAGATTCCTTATATTATTTTATCTTCAAATTGCTCTGGAACTACCTAAAATATAATAATAATTGTGACCCACAGTGATATTGAAGGTGGTCGCGACTTTAATCCGCCAGTCGAAACAGACCGAACAGCTGCTGGAAGTGAAGAAGCTGTTCTTGTCCGACATGACTCTGCTGTGCAGCAACAACAGGGAGAACCGCCGCACGGTGCTGCAGATGTCGGTGTGGCAGGAGTGGCTCATCGCAATGGCCTATATACATCCGAAGAACGCGGAGGAGCAGAAGATTTCCGACATGGTGTACTCGCTGTTCAGAATGCTGCTGCATCACGCGATCAAACATGAGTACGGGGGATGGCGCGTGTGGGTCGACACGTTGGCTATCGTGCATTCCAAGGTGAGATTTGATAACGACTTGAGTGTCAAACCTGTCTACAGACCACTTGTCATCGAGTAGGTCGTCTGCCTGTGTATGGAAAAAAAAAGTGATCCCCGACGTATTATTCATTCAACATTTATTACGGTCGTTATTTTGAAAAATGCACACACGATGTTACAAAGTCAGTTTCTATAAATTACTCTGATTTTTTCATTCCGTATGTAAATATCAATATTTTCAGGTATCGTACGAGGAGTTCAAGTTGCAATTTGCTCAGATGTATGAACACTACGAGCAGCGGCGCGCCGATAACATCACGGACCCCGCCGAGCGACAGCAGCGGCCTATTTCCACCATATCGGGCTGGGACAGACACACGGATAACGGAACGACCACCGCTACAAGTGCCAACAGGGCTATTCCAGACACAGACGAAAGTGAAAGCTCACCGGTAACTATCAGAAAACAAAACGTACTCAATCATGCCGCTCAAACTGAGATTGGAAAAGGTCTGTCCTTGCGCGAAGTCGAAGGAAACTGCCACTGCTCCAAACCGAAAACTTCTGCCAGTGATAGTACGGAAGACAGTCGGACTACTGTAGTGTATAGTGAAGTGTGTAAAGTGCATAGTCCTGCGAAGGATGTTGTTAATACTGAAGCGTCCGAGGAAGACGGTTGTGATAATATTAAATACGCCGATAACGAAGTCGAACACGCTATCGACGACGGAGAAGTGTCCAAGCCAGAATTGCTCAATACTGAACACGAATTAGTACATTCCATAATTGAAAATAAACTGCTGGAGAGCTCCGAGTCCGGATTGGGGACAATTGATGCGGACTCAGAGAACATAGGCAAAACTCTGAATAGACGAGGCAGCCTTGACTACATTCCAGTGAGGGATGTGGGAGACATTGTAATACGAGAGGATAATAATGATAATACGGACAGAAGTGAAGGCATACCGTCAAGTCTGTCCGCGAGCGAAACTGCGAGCCCAGAGCGAGTAGCAGATGGCTTAAACGTAATAATTGAAAGAGAATCGGAACTATCTGATCCCTCCGAATTATATTTGACTCCGAGCGAGGCAACGAGCCCAAAGAAAACCCAAGATAAGAACGAGAGCAATATTTTGGATGAAGTGGTGAGTATCGATGATCCAAAACACATTGCTATTAACATAGTCAATGACGTACTTACTATAGCTTTAGAAACTGTGCGATCTAAGGCGGACGACGATACAGATTCGGGCGCTATTTCTGGTGGATTGCATTCGGAGGGAAACACGCCCAATGGCAGAGATGATTTAGAACAAGATATTGAAGACATACTCCACCAAAAACAGTCAGTCGAAACCATTGCCAGTGATATAATTAATGACTTATTAATGACGGTCGTGTCGAAAAGTGAAGAAAGTGACGCTATCGTGAGTCAACCCGATACACCTCATAAAGAATTTGTACCAGATATACCAGAAGAGAGCGATGTACTGCCCATAGATGGAGATTTAACAGTGAATTCTGAAATGAACCAAATAAAAGAAGTGGACGTCGATGAATTACACAGTAAAGAAATTGAAGGAGATATTTCTAAAGATGAAAACCAAAGAAAGGAATCGAATGAAACAGATGAAGATAGGACTCCAGAAATACCTCCGATTTCAACAATCAGTGAGAATATTTCCCTAGCAAATAAGAAAGAACAAGAAGCGGAGGAAGAAAGGAATCGCGAGAGTGAAAGAGACAAGCGTCGTGTTAGTTTGCCCGGGGACGCTGAAATGAAACAGGACGGAGGTATCGCTGAGGGTGTTGCTTCTCAGGGAACGAACACCACGACGTCCCCGAGGAGACCGCGAAGTGCTTCTACGAGCACCCAAGTAGATTCTAATCATTTCGGTAAGTTTTGACTGTCAATTTTAAAATACAGCTTTATTTATTTTCACTCACTTATTTAGTCTCGATATTTTCTTTTTAAACACCTATAGATAAAAATGAATTGTTAACAAACGTTACTAATACAAGTGTCAGTCTAATCTAGGCTTTTTATACTCCATTTTGATAAAGAAATCTGGTGAATTCGAAAAACTCACAATTTGTTTTACAATTTTACAATCCTTAAAAGCAGCTTTCTTGGAAACTCAATATAAATGATCGTTAATATTTTCCGTTTATAATACGGTAGAAACGAGGCGTCCGTCGCGGTGCAGCCGGCCGATGTTCTCGCCGGGCCCCACGCGGCCGCCCTTCCGCATCCCTGAGTTCCGCTGGTCCTACATACACCAGCGACTGCTCTCTGACGTGCTGTTTTCGCTCGAAACCGATATACAGGTGCGTTTGCTTGAAATGATTTAATAAAAAAATTATCTCGATTCATAATCCCTAAATTGTTAAAGGGGCTAATCTTGTACATATACATAAATATGTAAATAATGTATATTGCAATGTGTCTCCCTAAACGTGCATTAACGATATTTGAGGGGTTTTTGGGTCAAGAATTCGATTTATCTCAGTTTCATGACGAACAGCAAAAATCTTTTAAAATATATGTAACGTTTGGTGGTCGGGCAGGTGTGGCGCAGTCACTCCACCAAGTCGGTGATCGACTTCGTGAACAGCAGCGAGAACGCGATCTTCGTGGTAAACACCGTGCACCTCATCAGCCAGCTCGCCGACAACCTCATCATCGCGTGCGGCGGCCTGCTGCCGCTGCTGGCCTCCGCCACCTCGCCCAATGTCAGTCTACTACTTATCTATGCAGGATCGCGAGTCGTAATTTCGTTATATTCGTGTGATGTGAATATGTTACGTGTGGAAGTAAAACTTATATATGAGAGTACATTTAAACATGCATATTATAGTTTCTCACCCGTCGTTTACCGCATGAAGGTGTCTGCTCGTTTGTGAAGTAAGATTTATTACTATGACCGTGTTACGCTCCTATTATCCACAAACGTTGCTGCTGCCCGTGGCATCCATACGGTATGGAGCGAAGGAAAAACTTGATTTTAGTGTTTTTGACAGTCCCTGTGCGTGTATGCGTGAACGGTTTGTTCGCGGTGTTGCAGAACGAGCTGGACGTGATCGAGCCCACGCAGGGCATGCCGGTGGAGGTGGCCGTGACGTTCCTGCAGCGGCTCGTGTCCATGGCCGACGTGCTGATCTTCGCCAGCGCGCTCAACTTCGCCGAACTCGAGGCCGAGAAGAACATGTCCAGCGGCGGCATCCTGCGCCAGTGTCTGCGGCTGGTCAGTGACGCCCCCTTCTCCCGCTCCATTTCGACATCTAACTCCTCGGCCCTCAACACGGCACGCGCGGTCTTCTGCGAACGACGACATTGCCAGCATTGACGGTCATGTTAATTTCTTTTTGATTTCGCTATTTGAGATATAAATAAAATATAACAAAATATTTGAGACAACACACGCGTGCTGCCCTCTACGTATTCTTTAATATTGGAACCGTTAGCGTGACCGTTAATTTTCTTTACGTTGTCAATCGCCGTGGACCTTGTTGGGGCTCGATATTGTTTTCAAAAGAAATTTCATCCGTAATTTGAGTAGTAACAATTTGTATACTTTACGAGCTGTGTATCATATTGTATGAAGCTGTATCATGATTCCTTTTTAAAGTGTTTGTTCGTTGACATAGAATGATAGTCACATAGCTTTAGAACTTAAAGATTTTGTGTAATTTCATGTAGTTTACTATTCATTAGTGATATAATTTGATTTTATCGAATGGTTTGATTGTTGCATATTTTTATATCTAAAATATTTTTAAACATATTTCAATTTAGAAAACTTGACAATAATTGGAGAAACGTAGAATAGATAGAGGTTTTTATTGCAACATTGTTAGTGTGTAATAGAAAAGAGTTTAATATAAAACTCACTCTATAAAATCTATATCGACCGGATGAAAATTATACATATGTAGCCATAGATGTTTGTTGCAGTATTACAACGTTCTTAAATTATATCATATCTTTGTCGTAATCAGTAATACGACTTATCGTATTCGCTTTGACATTTATGAGCGCGATCGACTCTGCCGGTTGTCCGGTCGACCTACTCCCTCGATTTCAATTATAAATAAACTACATAAATATGCCGAAACCGGGAGTAGGTCGCCGCGTCGCAAGCGGCAGGGTGGCGCGGTGGGCGGGTAGAGGGGTGTAGCGTGTAGCGGTGCCGCAGGTGTGCACGTGCGCGGTGCGCAACTGCCTCGAGTGCAAGGAGCGCCAGCGCGCCGCCGCCGCGCGCGCCTCCCGCGCCGCGCGCCCCGCGCCGCCCGACGCGCAGGTACCTCACGCACACACCTACACTGACTTACACCGCCCGACGAAACTGTCACCGAGCCGTCCCGACCCTGTCATCCTACTGAGTTATGCGATTCTAGTATATGGATACCACAAAATATCTTTCTTATTTATACATCAATACAAAATATTCAATAACTGAAAAAAATTACTAAATCGTCAAAAACTTGCACACCTCATACACGGAAAATCCAAGTTTTACTCTTTTACCTTCTGTTCATAAATCGCGAGAGAGATGGAACATGATCCTTGTCTAGCGTGTCTGCAAGGTTATACAAAAAACTGTGCCAATGAGAAAGAAATATATGTCGATACCAGTCGCACGGGGTGGTGTAGAGATCGTCATTCCTTTACGTGGTCTGACATTCTCGCGTCCATGTGGCCCTAGTATCTTTTACGTTAACATAAAGGATTTATTAAACCTTCCTATTATTATGTAATATTAAATTAATTTATACTTACTTGTGTGGCATGATAGTAATTTTACATAGTAATTGTGTGAAGTAAAATGTTTGTTTTCTTTTTATTTTGTAACATTTTCTCAGTACTTTCTTTGAATCTATCATGTATACTTAGTACAATAACCTAGTAAAATGTTGTATTTAGTTTTTCATATATTTACTAGACTAATGTTTCGTCCTATTAATGAATATTCTAATTTTGGTTGAAAAATTAATTTCAATGAATTTTGAAATGTCAGAGCGTGGTGGCGAGCCTGGCGGACGCATCCAGCCCCGTGAAGGACCCGGAGAGACTGCTCCAAGATATGGACGTTAACCGGTTGAGGGCTGTGATCTACAGGGACGTGGTACGCATGTCCTCCGTCTCACACATTATGATTATTTGTAACAAATTGCAATAGATTTTTAATGTAGTGATATATGCAAGAATAACATTTATATTACAGCGGAGGTTCATTGTGCTTCTGCGAAAATTCGATAAATGATTAAAGTAGTGACAATTCATTTTAAATTCTATGCCCAAGTGACGTCTGCGGTTGTATATACATGAGTATATTTTCAATAAAAATATCATTTCTAAATGCTGCAGTTCATATTTAGATCGTATTGGGCGATTTACAAAGGCATTATAGCAACGCTAGCGGAATCCGTCCGGTCGCAGGAGGAGACGAAGCAGGCGCAGTTCCTGTCGCTGGCCATCGTGTACTTCATCTCGGTGCTGATGGTGTCCAAGTACCGCGACATCCTGGAGCCGCCGCCGCACGCCGCGCCCGACGCCGCGCGCCGCGCCGCCGCGCCGCACGACGCCTCCGGTACATAGCCCCGCCCCCCACCCCCCGCGACACGCCGGGG
>DWDX01004703.1:0-11345 GCA_018245675.1 Agara michaeli | reverse complement strand
ACAGGCTGATCCGTAGGTGGTCGCAAATCTCTAGACAGATCTGTCCGCAATACCGCACTAGGTCCACGCACACCCATATCTGAAAATAAGCATGTTTTTTTTTATAAAATTAAGTCTTTAATTTAACTCGTGACATAACGATAGTAAAAATAACATTATTTAATCAATTCACCCATTATTTGATCGTATTCTAAATATTTTGGATTAAGGTAAGGGGCGGCTGATCCAATACGAAGACACACAATTTGTTATTCGACCAGGAAGTAACCATATAATTTACAGTACTGGCAAAAAAAACAAAAACATACCGTACACAGCCAGAGCACATAGTACTCTGGTATTGCATTGTTGAAATACTGGTTGAGAAATAACATGGCCGGCCCCAACATCGACCAGTCGTAGTACTCCATCTCACTCTTCGTCATGTGCGCCACCTGGAGGCAGCGTTGAAAACTTTATATAATCAATATATTATTACGCGGAAGAAATATATAAATATACATATGCCAAGAAAATTCAATGAAGCCTAGTTTAGTTTAGCCATTAAAATCACTAGTTTTAATTCCCTCAACAGTATGTGACACTACCGCTAGGGGATTTCCCTTGTTAATTTATGCGGACTCATGCTTTAAAGCGCAGCGCACTTTAAATCCAATACAGAGATTTTACACATTGTGATGGTCTCTACAAATTACATAGACTTCTGGTATCAATTTTATTTTCATCTGTATTTGATCTCGAGCGAATGCTAACACGCGAATAGAAGCTCAGAACGCCCCATAGCTTGCATGCTCGTTGAAAATTCACAACGCATCTCAGGAACAAACACTACTTACCACCAATCGGTTAGTGACCTTGGCGGCGACCATCCCAAAAGCGAGGATGTACAGCGACGGGTGGTTCTCGTACACCTGCGATTCGCTCTTCTGGAATATGATGAAGGCGGGCACCACCACGAACGAGAACGGTATCACCGGCGACAGGATGCTCGTGCCCTGGGAGAAGGTGCGGCTGTAACTGGGCTCGAGTTGAGAAACTCACAACACGTGTTAAAGCGAAAGATAAAAAATATTGGGATCAGATATTTACTATAAAACAGTATTCTTTTAACAGGCGCTTCAATTAATCAAAAAAAAATCAGGCATTCATTTCTATATTTCGTTTAAAAGATCCAATCAAAGAATCAAGCATTCATTTCTATATTTCGTTTAAAAGATCCAATCAAAGAATCAATCCCAATATCAAATATATAGAAGCATAATTTAGGTTATTTTTTCTCAGACACAAGAGTAAGTGAAAATATTTCGAAGAGAGAGAAAGAGCTGGTCAAAAATAGCATGCACTAGGTAATGTAACGGTTAGCACTGGAAAATAAAAGAAACACTAACACGCTGACAGAAAGAATAAGTCAGACACAATGAACAGGCGTAGTTTATACAAATTTTACAGATTCATATAGTGATATTTAAAAAACTCAAAATCTTATTTTACTGATTTAAAAAGGACTGAAACACTAAATTACACGTGAAATTTGCACTACGCCTGTACACATAGTATAATAGAAAGTCAAAGATGAACATAGCACAGACACAACACAACATAAACAAAACGGAATGACTCAATGGCCGAGAGCGCGACAGTCGTTCGCAACGCTAGAGCCTGTTTTAATGAAACACAAGCCTGCCTTTGTGAGCACAAGCTCGTTTGTGTAAAACACAAGCCTGATTGTGAGAAACGCAAGACGGTCTACAACGCGACTGTGAACGTGGCGTCATTTGCACTTTGTTCGATTGTGCGGTCGTTAATTTTAGGCAGTTTTCGCAGGAATTCCCTAATTTAAATATTCCCTAATTTAAATAACAGAGAATGTCTAAAAAATATTTTGTTTGAAATAACAACGAAAGGCAGAAAATTCAAGTACATTAACATTTTCCTTTTGTATGAATTCTACATACGTCAAAACAACATACGACAAAATATGTACAACAACGTAAAAATGCATGTCGATAGAGATCGAAATAAATTCAGATATAAAATTTTAGTATACAAATAAATCTGCGAAATCCACCTTACCGACTGGCGGGGCCGTCGGCACATTCTTTACTTCGAGTGTAACATCGACACAATGCTTATATTATCAGACCCTTACTGCGACAGTGGAGCCGTTTTTCCCAACACCACCCCGCACTATGACTCTAACGTATCCGCCGATCTGGTACATGGTTACCAGCACCAACGCATAATTCGACACCAGTTTCAAAGTGATGTTTATTGTCGGTAACTGTAACGGGTTCGTGTAATGGAGCGGCGGCATGCGGTTAGCGCCGGCGCAGGGACGTCGCGGACGGCGGCCACAACAGAAAAAAAAATAAAAAAACATGCCATTAATAAAACAAAGTTCCAAAAAACAGAAACTAAACACCAAAAACGGAGATGGTTCTCTACAACGATCGTATGTGCTATCTTCACTCATTGTTGTGTTATTCAAAGTTTTCGAAGCGCAAAACTTACTACTAAATACCAAGATAGTTATTATGTACAACTCGGAGTTACTAGAAACGCTAAGGAGTAAAACGTTAAATTGCAGATTTTTAGTACAAGCGATAGTTACAACTTCAGTTTGGTTTGACAGAATATTTGTTTATATATACAGTATTAATTTGGTATGTTAAACATTTCCATTCATACCGAATCGTTTGAATTTTTGAAAGAGGCATGTCATTCATTTGAATCTAAAAGTAGACAGTATTAGAATACATATCTAAAAGTAAGTTTAAGATAATACTTTTAAACTAAGTATTCATACAATTACAATATTATAAATAAATAAATACCAAACTATATATTTCGACATGTTTTTAATATAAATGATTTAGGCGAAAAAACGAAGATATGAATTAAATGACTTGAAGAAACCTCTCGAGTAGTTATTAAGTGAACGATTCCGATGAGGATTAATTAATAATATAAATACAAATCAAACGCATAGTTACTTAACAATAACATGTAGAAATCGTACCTTTAATAAGATTTTTATTAAAATGTACTTTTAAGTGTCATATTTAGCAGTTGTTATTAAAAATGCTTCTATTGCGAAATTTCGATGTTTTCTGTAAACTACTTTCTCATCGGTGAACGTGTTCGTGAAATATTTGTTACATGTATTTTACAAACGCATTCATTAAATTGTTGAAGTCAAAATTCCGTCAAGGTACAGAGCGCGAGACCAACAACAAACACAGGGTCACAAAATCACCAGAAAAGCATTACGGCGCAGTCCACAAAAAATAGATAAAGATAGAGCCCGTCAAAAAAACACAGTCCAGTAAGTAATCGGTCGAAGAAATTTTCTTTTTGTTATTGTCGTAAATTTTACGACTTAGGTGTAATTATTGATTCACATTTTGATATAAATTACAATTTAAACACAACTTACGAGTATTACAGTTTTATATGTAATGTTGGACGCAAAAGGTTGACTGAAAATTTCATCGGTTCTTCGTTAAATACTTTTCGACACAATTACACTTGTTTTTTTTTATATACACTTTCATAACAAAAATTGCGTTATTATACAAATAAGCCAGGAGAGTGAGGAACGGTAAAGACGGATATAAAGGTCTGTAACGACGAAAACGGATAATTATAATAAAAAATTGTCAAGCGTTCAATTATTTTTTTTATCTACGGTATAATACGGTATACCCACATACATACATATGTATCGAAGTAGACTTAAGTCATTTGAATGAGCTTGTATACTTTTTGTGACATACGTTTAAGGAAACTAGTTGGAAAAGATTAGTCAAAGTATGCATATAACATGAAATTAGATACTTAGACGACAATAAAATTTACGTGGAGCGAAAAGTAGAGTAGTAACCTAAGTTAAACCTTGAAGCGAGGGTTTATATTAGACAATACATATTGTGTACAATGGCAAAAGGTTGGAAAAATCTTACGACGGACGTGGAACTAATGTTGACGCAGTTGCTCGGTCATCGACATCTCCATAAGAATAATATTGTTAGCTTGATACTCGTATACATTTGAGGCGTTCGACAACTATATACAAGGAGTCGGGGGTTGTAAGTTAAAAAAAAAACCGTTTCCCAAGGCGAGGTAGTGTTAAGTCGGTTATATTATACAGGGACGGGGAGAGGGGGGGGGGGATAGCGGTGGCAACGCGCTTACGGCGACGGTGGAGCCGTTCTTGCCGCAGCCGCCGACGCGGAAGGTGCGCGCGAAGGCGGCGATAAAGGGCGTCTGCGCGGCCATCGACAGCACGCACACGTGCAGCCGCGCGGGCACCTCCAACATCTGAGCCACGCAGGTTGTTTTGATTCGGTTTGTACGAATGTTGCATACCATTCACTGTATTATTTTTAATTATCTTGAAGTTACCTTTACCTTGTTTCTATTCTATATAGAGTTAAATTATCCATAATTTACCTCTGTCATAATAGATATGCTGATATTGTCTGACGTCCGTGTAAAATATTTCGACATTGAAAAAACGGCTTAAGTATGTAATAAGCAACATTCGTATTTTCCGCGGAAATAATATTAGTGGTGCAACCAATCGGAAGTTTTCTTTCAAAACTAAAAAGCGGAGTTTTTTTTTTCGGTCAAAAATAATTGATATATTATCCAAACTGATCTCAGTGATTCAAAACATTGATAAAGTTAGACACAAATATTATGCAGTGAAGTACAAATAAATGTTGTATTATAATATGAAATGAATCGGAAATAATGAGTGAAGACTCACACAATGAATAAAATAACAATCGATCGTCCACATCAACATAATGATAATTATAATATCTTATTCTAAAATAAAACAATACAAATTATCTAAAATATAAAAATAAAATATACATATTAATATCAAATATAAGATAGATTATGTTCAATGTCAAAATTAGTATGGCAACATTGAACATAACCTAAGCGAGTAACGAAATAAACTAGTCACATGCCATTAAAAAAACCCACATGTATAATTAACAAGCGACGGTGGAAATATTCGTCAAAACTAGTAACCAAATCGAAGCTTTCACATAACTAACTCTGTATCCCCACACGCGAAGTAATTACGACAACATTACATAAAGATGCATAGTCGGCGACAAATTGATGGCAAGTGGCGATTCTTGTACATACATACATATATAAATATACATAAACCAATAACTACTATGAAACATGTGACGATTATACTCGAATAAATGACGTTTCGTTGAGGACGAGGAAAGGAATACTATGTAGGATAACTGCTAATGCCATGTATGTGCCGAAATTAATAACAATATGAAACGTAATCATCTTAGTAATTATAAGATTACTTCGTGTGTGAAGATATCAGAATGCTAAAGAACGTCCATCTCGACTACTCTCATGTTGCTGGACTGTGTGCTAACCACTCGAGTAACGGTATATTAGATAAGCGTATTAGTTGCTCGTACGGTGGCGTGGAAGTTATGTTAAGGTTTATATTGTATTTATTAAGGTGTCTTTAATGGTCTTAAAATTCGGCGAATAGAATTCTATTTCATTTTACTTGTGCACATAGACACGATAAATAAAAAATAATTTTATGGTTTATTATTTTATATTCTTAATAATAATTAATTCGACAGGGTGATTGGTAAAAAAAACTAACGAACCATACCAAACTCTACTTCCGACTCCTGATTTTGCCCAACAAATTATAGCTGTCATTAGGCTGTTCGTACAAGTTTTAAGTTCCTATTATTATACACTATCGCTTCGGCATCACAACGGTGCGTAGCCGCGGTATTTCCAGTTTGCAAATTTAATAAATCTAAAATCGTCGTTAGACGTGAAATCCGACGAAAGTATATTGAAAACTCCCACGCCACCCGCGAACACAGCGCTCACAGCGACGGTGGATCCGTTCTTGCCGACGCCGCCCGCTGCGATGGTCGCGGCGAGCGAGCCCAGCGTCACCGCCGCGCTCGCCGCCGCAGCGCCGCCCAGCGAGTAGCGCACCTCGAACGTGCCCACCTTCGCATCACGATACGTCAAGTAGTTGCGCTAATCAATTATAGATGGCGCTATACGTAACCTGAATCACGCTATTCAAGTTTTGAACGCGTAACACTTCACTCGGCCACGATCACCTGCGTAGGCGGGACGCATCTACGCTAGTTTGACTAACCTCCACAGTATTTAAAAATGATCGTGTTTACAGTAAGTATTAAATTAAAACCGACAAGCTAATAAGTAAATGGGTCGATCATCATATCATAACTCTGAAATGCTTATATAAATATTTAAACGATTTGTTGAGTTAATCAAAGTCAATTGTGCTCGTCTCTAGGACGAGTGACCTCTTTGAGTGATTCTGATCGAAGAGAGGTTAACAAATTCGTCCCGATTTATCGTTAAACAGCACTATAGACGTTAAACCTTGTCGGAAGGTATTTTAAAACTGTCATTATCGGATTGTTTCTTAACCTGTACCTCGTACAATCTATACTGTATTTTGACTTCCATTAGGCCCAAATTTTTCCCAGATGCGAGAGTATCCTAGAAAAGGGCTTAAGTGTTCAATTATAAGCATGTTTTTTTTTCTAAATAAACGAAATAACCAAATTTAATTTTTAAAAAAAATTTAACACCTATTCAAACAACTATATATTTGAAAGGGACAGAAAAAAGTATACTTATATTTATTCCAAATAAGGTTACGACTGTTTCATGATAATCTTTAATTTCATTTTAATAAAGTGTAACAATTCATTAAACACTTCGATAGCAATGTGATGTTATAACAAATTGACCACGACGTAATAGACCTCGTTACGTTTATTTAAATCGTTAAGTATGCATTGTTTCAACGATTTTTCCTTCACGGTATTCAAAGTGTATAAAATTACATACTTACGTATTATATTTATATTTAATACTTTTCGGTTTAGGCGATTAGATCCTGAAATACCGATTCCGTTAACTGTTCGCGAGTTGAACTTTAAAATGATACATCGTATTTAGTCTATGACTGTTCGAGAGTATTGAATCGTAAGTGAATCAAGTAAAAATATCACATAACTCTGGTATCTGTAGCACGTCACATATTTCCCCCTTCACTCGACCGTACCGACCAGTAACTTATTATCCTCTGGTAAAGTAATACACGAAGACAATTGATTTAAATCCCCTGTATGACAAATGATACGACCTCTTGGCACCTACATTTATGTGGAAAGCATCCACATATGTTGAATTTCAATATGGGGTCGTGAATGTGTAGCGTTATTCATACCTTAATAAACAATAATAGCCGTTTCGCCAAATAATATTATAAATGAATAAATACATATACATAGTATATTCATGTGGGTATTTTTTAACGTATAATTATAAGTTTAAATTTAACTATCGAACAAAATCTTTATAACACATATGTACGTATGTCCTTAATAAACTAGTAAATGACGATTGAATAAAGTAACTGCGTTTAGATTTTACGATGAAAACGTCAAAATAATTACTCATACCGGTTTCAGCTTCAATATTTTGCATTGTTACTGTATACCCGTATAAATACGCCAGCACACTTTCCATCCACAATACAAAATGAGCCTTTCTCTGCTTTTTTACGCGGTCGTTTTTATCTGGTCTTCACTGACCTCTATAACTGCATCTAGTATGTGTGACGAACGTCAAGAGCTCAGGCAGATTTCAGCGTGGAGGGGGAATTTTATTTCTATATTAAAAAAATGGCAATGGTTTTACAAGGCCTGCATTACTGGTTAGGTTTGGATACCGATTTAATATTACCATCGAAGAACTTCATTACCCGGGACAACTCGGTGTTGAACATATACGTAGATTCACGTAAGATGGATATTAAGAGAACAATAGTAATTTAACGGTCGATTAATATTCAAATTAAAAATTCATAATAGGATATTTTTTTGAGATTCCTTATCAAAATATACTGAGAGTTTCGATAGAATTAAGACTTAAGAGGCAAAATTCCAATGTAACAGTGGATATTCAAATGATGGAGAGACTTCTACTGGTCGACTGATATTAACTTGTCGACAAAGCCGAGCAGCTAAAGCCGTTCTTTGGGCGTTTACGAGTGGTCTGTGCGCCAGGGCCCACTATAAAAACATATCCTACACATTCACAGTAACTTTATTCAACGATCATTTTTTATGTCGACAAATAAGAAAGCAGAACAAAACGCGGTTTACATTACCTCAGTTGCCCAAAAGTCGGGACCTAGGACGGCCGAGATGAGGTGGATAATTATGAGCGCGTACTGCGCTTCGGTTACGTCGATCCGGCCCATTTTGAGCGTGCCAGTGACGTACGCCTGCCAGTGCGCACAGTAGAACAGCGTCATGGCACAGAAACACTGCAAACAAAACAAACACACGGTACACATATTTGTTAAGTTAAATAAATTGTTATTTCTGCACGTTTAACGTTAAGGGAAATATTATCGAGCAGATTTATAATCAGAAAGTGGTATGTTTCCTCATACAGAATACGAACAGAATTCCGGATTGATTAAAAGATATAATGCATTTATAAGCAGTGCGCTCCGTGTCCGAATTGGAAACACATCTATGATCAATTTCTCTTTTGAAACTGTCTCATGTAAAATTCACTAAATACCAGAAGGCCTAGATTTCCAGAATACTTTATAACATAAAAAGTAATCGCGAACATATTAAATGAAACAAATACGTAATTCTTCATATGAGATACTGTGAGAAAAGTAACATTATATTTTATTTCTTGATCTTAAAAACTACTTAAAAAAGAGATAACCTTCCACAAATGTCATACATATCGTTCATTACTACAGGCCCTTGCGGGAAAATTGCCAATATCAACTAACAAGTAACTCTTGAGCGTTGGACCGGCGCCAGCGTTGGCATTATTTACCCAAATAGGCATCTTACATCATTGGAAACTTAATAATATGTAACCACAGCAATGTCGGCGGATTTCCTAAAATTTCCATTGCAATCCATTTGTAGCAGATATCCTGTTATTTAACAGTAACTAACGGATGTACTAGTAGATATGGAAATTATATATACGGATGCCCAAGGCGGTAAACATTTCATTAAAAATCTGCCGAAGTAAATACATTGATTGAAACAAAATTAGAGGCATGTCATAATGGTCTACAAAATTGATATGAACTTTGGTTACGTACTCGTATTAGCCACGTCCACAAACGTGACAATGTGAATTAGAAGAGAATTACTTTAGACATATTTCATTGTTTGTTAAAAATCGCATAGAAATAAAGTGTATTGAATTCATTTTTCTATTCATGGATTTGGTGTTTCTATCTGTACCTAAATCATAGGTCTGATTCTCGCATGTGGTTTCGATGTGACATGTTGCAATTTTGAAAATGAGGACGAAACGCATGATGTGTCAATGCAGGCACTGTTGTTTGTACTTACTGCTCTTATTACTTATAACTAATAGTTTAAGACTACAAATAATTAAAACCGAATCGTATACCGGATCTAGCACAATTCTAAATGTCTGTTAGTTATCCGTTGAATGACGACTATACGTTGAAAAAACGTAAAATATCGACGCAAATCTTTACGAAAAATCAAAATTGGATCACGTCCGTCTGCATTACTTGTCCCTCTGTATTGTGATTTATAATTAACGTATACATAGGCACAATTTAGCTCGTCACGCATCATAGGCAGCGATGTTGTAATATTATGATACGCTAATGCCTAAGTGGCGCTCAAGGTTACGTGCGCGTGGGGCCTTCCTTTAGTTTCTAACGTCCTGTTGAATAGAGCAAAGAAAGACCCAGAAGAGAACTAGCAATACCTACCTACCTCATGCAGTGTGCAATACGTAGACTATCTTTTTATTTGTTGTGATGTAAGCCAAAATTATATTTCAATACCGTAGCTGATAGTTTAGTGCCACAAGGAGGAAAAGAGATTATGTGGAAAAGCGTTTGCATCTTTACAAGCACTACATAATGCACCATTGTTATTGCACCATCTTATTGCAGAACAACAGTCAGTGACAACTGTTTGTAGGGTTGTTGTTTATGAGGTTTAACCAAACATGTTGTTAATTCGATGTCACAAGCACTCTGGCAAAGTTATGGGTTCTATTGCCATTCAAGACAAATATTTGTATGACAAGCATAAATATTTGTTATATCTGGTTTTTAAATTATCTAAATTAAGCATGTATTAAGAAGTACATACATGTATGTATAACATATCTGGTCACCACAGTTCAAGCTCAGCTTAATTTGGGATCAGATGGGCATGAATGTCTCCAAAAAAGTGTCACCAGTTTTATAATGAAAGGGATGTCTAGGCACACTAAAAGGATCATATCGTAATTATTTTTATTATTAGTATACCGTCACGCCAGGTCCCTAACGGGGTAGGTACAAAGTACGGAGTGCCAAATATCTCTGTCCTTACAAACCTATCATGCGTCGTTTACATTCATCACTTATCATGCATACACGCCGGTTTCGGAGACTCTTGATTTCCCCGTCATAACAATAAAATTCTAATATAGCAATAAAACACCTCTCACCTGGAAAAACATCCATGTCGGGTAGTCACCTAGTTTTACTGCTATACATGCACCCAGCGCTATGAACACAGTGGATATGCTATCACAGCCGTGATCGAATAGCTCTCCCAATGGCGACTGGCTCCCCGTCCGCCTCGCCTGCTTGCCATCGATGGCATCTAGACTCTGGTACACAAATATTCCTAAAGCGCATAGTGCGCACGCCCATCGCGGCGGCTCCTGCCGTGCGTCGGGACTATACCTGGAAGAAGATGGAAACAATTGGTTTTAATATTTACATACAACAATTGAGAAATAATAAATAAATTATACTGGAACTGACTTAGTACAGTCAATAATAATCACAGCAATTTTATGTGTCTGGACCTTATCTGTATATTTTGTATATAATATGACTACTGTCACTGGAGTACGAAGAACTGCATTACGTTGCTAGAGAATATTATATTCTTATTTAATTATAATAAAATAATAAATAAAGATATATTTATTGCCACAAAAAAAAAATATGTACAGCTTGAAAAATTACACATGTAACTAATATTTTAAAAAATGCTTCAAGCTTAACACACAACATGTTGGCAAAAGAAGAAATTATATCATCATCCTGTCTTTTAATATTTCGTATGAGACTTGCATAAACAGGAAAACATGTTATACTATTTTTTTTTTTTTTTTTTTTTTCCTAATTGACGTTTTGTTGTTGACCTTAGTGGCCTCTACAGCTTCACCCGGGCTTTTGTGGCGTGCCATAG
>DWDX01004702.1:0-11347 GCA_018245675.1 Agara michaeli | reverse complement strand
CACATCCAGACTCCGAGTCACTGCTAGAAATTCTAAATTAGAAAAATCCAACAGTACCCAACCCGGGATTCGAACCCGAGACCTCCCGATCGGCAGTCGCGCTAGCAATCGTCCGACCAACGAGGCCGTTAAATTATTTGTTTTGATATCTGAATAATTATTTTAGTTATGCTTTAGATTGCACTGAATCCTCACTTGGGACGCTTTAGGCTGGAATCCGAAATCGTGACATGACCGATCTGTTCATACTTGAAATGAAAGCGTAGATTTTTTAAAAATCTATCGATCGCCTACAATGATTTGTTAATTATCTTGTCACGTATTCGCGTTATCGGCTAAAAACTAAACTCATACGAGCAAATCATACATCGTTTCTGTAACTGTTAGTTTGACAAGCGTTTTACAACTTTCATTCGCTGTCCCTCGTAACGTCCGCGCCGCGTTAAACTCGAGTTAGTCACATCTCGTCAAGTTCAAGTTAAACTAGTTCCACGAGGTTGTGTCAGCTCTGACAAAAAAAGAACTAACGCAGTCGCTTTCTTACGTATCCTCCTAACGTGTTTGCTTTCTTTTGCCTCCAAAGGGTATATTTGCAAAAAGCACAAATCGGTGGCATTCAAGAGCGCCTTCGGTTCGTACTTTCATCCTACGTTCTCGGTATTTATTGACGTCGCGATTAAAAGTCTGTTACCTACGAGAAATGTTTTAAGTATTTAATAAATATGTATGTATATCTTGTTCGTTTGGTTTTCTTTCTACAGTGCCGCTCTGTCGTCTGTAATACTTTGATGAAAAGGCTCACGAAACGACAGAACCTGACTAACTTGCCAATTTACTATTACGATAATACTAAACCACCTATAACAAGATTATTTCAAGATTAATCTTGGAACGGTCGAAACCAGAGTTGCCAAGGTGAGCCAACATTATATTTGCAAATTCAAACCAATATTAACATTACGAATTTTAAACTGTCAAACATCCGTGTTCTTAAGTGTTGCCAACATTATAATATTTGCAAATTCACTCCAATATACCTTCAATTCAATTTTTGAACTGTTGGTACGTCGGGTCATCGAGGGTAACCAACATAATAGGAATAGTTGCAAGTTCTCTCCATTAAATTCTATTTTTAAACTGTAGTCAGCATTTGAAAAATCCCATCAATGTCTTGAATTCCATTTTTGAACTATTAGTATGTTCGCGTTGGTAAGAGTTCACTTCAATAGATTCAATTCGATTTTAAAACGGTTAGCAGGTACGTCCGTGTTCTCAAGGGTAGCCAACGTTATAATATTTGCAAATTTAATCAAGCGTTATAAAACGGTCGATTTGAATAGATAGAACTGTGACATGGAGAGCCAGCTGCATGCATAATGCATACCTATTGAAACTTGACGAATCGATATTCGATACTTTGTCGATCTGGTTGCATTGTGCAGTGACGTCACTGTCGACGGAACGGAAGCTGAGTAAAGGTTGGTTAACAAGTTTAATGGTTAACAAGTTTAACTACAACCTTAAGGGCACTAGGATGTAAGTTAAAGTTAATCTGCTCAAGTTTCGAACTCACCAATTATCTCGAACGGACGATAACGATACGGCCAACCAATTATTCGACAGATGACCTACAGTCACTAAGGGCGATGACCTTGCACCGCATTCATTAACAGATGTAATTTCGTAGTACGTATTTTGATAAACTTTACACAGTATCTCGACATTATTATTGCACACTAAAAACCTTTAGGGCGACTTCTTTTCATTCCCCCAAAAAAAAAAAAATAAAGCATTGCAGTGTAGGGGAGAGAAAATCGTATCAATTAGACTGCGTCTGACTAACAGAACACTGATGTTTCGTTTGAAACGAAAGCGAGATACTTAATAGGAAATACTAGAAAATATTATGAGAAATACATTAATACTGTCGCAATACAACAATGAAAACGGATTCCTAATCGGCCTATGTATTGTCAAACGTATGATCGATACTGTAAGTAGAATGTTAACTCGAGTCACATGACGCTCAAACCTGTAACTGGGCAATTCGTGTAGGTGAACTGTGCTGTTACGACGCTAATAATTACCGACAAAACAAATCTATGAAAAATTATATCGATGTTCCCACCCGTAGATTTAATTACGAACTTCAATTGTTAATTATTTACCTTAGTGCTGCGCTATTCTTATTAAAATTATTATAATAAGTTTCAATAACAATCAAATAGAACAGAAACCTACCCACTTACTTGTCAAGATAAAATTTTGACGCGTATAATCCTAATGCTTCATGCGACATTAATATCAAAGACAGCTGTAGAATGTTTCTCCTAACTTTTTTCTAAGTAACCAAATAAAAATACTTCATATCGTATATAATATTAGAGCACACAATAAAATTACAAATTACAATTAATAACATTAATTAATTACTGAATAGAATTAAAATTACATTGACTACTTTAAATAAATTGATTAAATTAAAATATGTGCCAATCACGGTTTGTTTAATTGGAGCTTGTAAGCCGCGCAATCGTTTACCATTGTTACAGAGACCTTTCTAGTCAAATTATCGTAGGTACACATATCGAATAATCAGGGATCATTGTTTACGATAACAGTAATGTACACATAGGCCCTTATCACCTTTTGGGCTTCCACCGCTTGATCAGGACCCCGAACATGTTGTGTTTATCCGATTCTGTCACATCACTAGCACGCAACAAATATTCGCACAAACACTATTTACGGTTTTCAAATTCGGAACACTAGTTACAATTCGATATTCGGAATCGACACTACTAGCGTTTGTCTATAAACACGTCAGAAAATAAACGTTCCAAATATAAAACCCCGCATCGTTTACAAACCCCAACGAACGATAAAGAACGCACATACCACCTATCAGCACAGATTATAAACGATTACTGATAAAACAGAACGATATATGAAAGAATATCGTTATAGAACACAATTGATGTGGTTTTTACGATTTGTGAACGACAAAAGCGAACGCGTGAAATGCATTCACCCGCGGAGCGCCATACGTGCACTCCGTACGGGCGTTGCGAGGCGACTGACTGGCTAATGGCTAAGCTCAGTCGTTGCATGCCCGATGCAGTTGGTGAATATCTCGGTTGCTTCGTATTAATAAATTTGAGATGTCAACTGGTTGCTCGACTGAATGGGGCTGTGCTTGTGTGCTGGCCAGTGTACAATTTTACATTCATTCGTAAACAGGGAAACCAAACGTAGTGTACGAGGTGGGTAGATCATTTGTGTACAGAACAAATAGTGGTATTGTAATTTGGTTTATCTAGCTTCCAAATTTAAATTTTACAAATATAAAGTTACACATTGTTTGCAAACTTGCACTCAAGAAGAATGGGGTACAATGCTCTTATCATACAACTATGAAAAGCTTTTCGCATCCAGCGGTGGAATGACAATGCAAAACTTCTTAAAAAAAATTGCTCCAAATTAATTTAATCTGAATAAAAAAAAACAATCGATCCCCCTATTTTTCACGCTTAGGGGTAGTACATAGTTTATTTTCAAATGTGTTCATTTATATCAATAATATTATACTAATGCAGATCTGATATAACGAGACGTAATATAAATACGTTACTCAATTGTAAGTGCAATACAAAAGTTCCGTACAGATCGGCACGTGTAACATATACTGTACTCAATTAATGCATGACATAATCTCATCCCGAAGTACAGTTCCAGCGATTATCCTTCCAACTTTGCTGTGTTCAACAAAAACAACCATTAATATCGTCCCGGCCATATTAGCGAAAGCGATATTTCTGCACAGCATGTGTAGAACAGGAAAAGAGGCGATAAAAAATTTCCACCACGACACGAGGTTTAATAAAGCGCCATATTGTGTGGGAAGAAAACACAATACCGATGCACGCGATATTGAGGATGAACGCGCCTCATTGATGGCTAACGGTCCGTTGCTGCATCAATGACTTGGTAATTAGAACTGCATCAATAGAAGCACTATAAAGCAAGAGCGGGGACAATCACAATGGTCAAGACGTATTGGAGAACAATAAATAATCAAAGAACTTTTTAACAAAATCGGTCTATTGCTTCACTAGTTCAATAGTTGAAAAGATGGTTAGACACATAACCAAAATATAACAGTTGTAGATCCAGATGTTAGGAATGTTCATAAGCCGCGAGATGTTTACTTCGCCGAGTCCAAGCTATGAGATTATTTGGCCAATGTAATAATGATCGCAATCAGGATTTCAACCAGAATGAACACTTAACTTAATGAAGTTAACGATGTATCTAGGTCAAATAGTGTAATACATAATTTCTTCGTGCAATACGACGATCGAGATAACAAAAAAAATCTCGAAGATTATATCATCTCTGATATCATCATGAAAGGTTCGTCGGATCATAAAATCCAATGAGGAGGAGATAAGCGTCTAGTGGCTTGCGGGAGGCGAGAGGTTTCGAGTATCAGGCTCACGAGCGTCGTATCCAGCACTCGACGCGACCCACTTACTAGTTTCAGCATCGATATCAACTCGAGTTTGTGATCGGAATAAATTAGAGCCGATAGACCACATTCAGTATTGATTAGCTTTGTTTTATGAAGCGAATATCACGAACGCTTTAATAACGTTGTCGTGCACTTTCACTCTCTGTCAATGTTGTGTTCGTCGATATCGTTCGAATATCACCATGTTCAGCAATAAAAGGAAAGCGGCTTGCAGCTTCAATTCTTCGACTTATATTAGCACTCTCTAAAGAGCTAGACGCAAACACTTTGCATAACGGAAACATGGAAATCTCCAACGTAAAAAGTCATCTCGATTTGTTACTTTGATTTCGCATTGAAGGGATCGATTTGGGAGTACTGAACGAAAGATTTTGAAGACGGCACAAAAAAAACGGTCCACTGTCTCGAGGTTTAAGCTGAAATACAAGAGATAATACCAGTAGAGTATACGGTGGAAAATAACTGTCTAAATAAGTAATTTCTAGTTTTGAGACAGAATATCAAATGTATATCGGAAATTAATGCCCCCATTTCCACAAGGCCGTTGGACGAGGCACTTCACTAAGCGTAAGTAGTGGGGGAAGATATTAGCGCGGACACTAGAAATTGCTCCAATTGAAATTGTCATTATCAATAGCCTGAAGATCCTTGCATTGTATGAACCGCCCTTTATTTATATAACACCAATATTTCATCAAACGAACTCGTATAAAGCCCTTCTCGTTATCTCGTTACATTTACTTTGATATCAGGTTATGCTAGCCTTACGTCTATCAACGCATCGCTGAGGACAGAAGCATTAAGTAGTTAATAGCATAGACGAGACTTCGAGTTTGGAAGTAGCGTTAGTACCACTGGTATCTTACGTAATTTAATTGTTGATACTAACTATAGATTGCTATTGAAATTAGTTACATCTTACAAATGTGACGGTGTCTTGACAATGATTGAGTGTCTAGAACGCATTATTTTGTTGCTTGCCTGACTTGCATGAAAATGGTAGTAGGTGACTGGACCCTGCGGCTGTATTGCGTTGGTCAGCCGAAGGTAAAACGGGACTGGGGGAATCAGTGAAGCACCTGAGCAAATTCTCCTAAATGTAACCATATAAAATACTACTAAGTGAGCCACTTACTTTGTACCACGTTAATTATACTTGCCAGTTACTCAATCTGGCAGGTTTTATGATTGTTACTTATAATAACAACCACAATATGGACTTGATAATATTAACAACTCTAAAATGCCCGTACACGAAACGTGTTTAATAACAGCGACAAATCTGACTGGACACCAAATTCAAACCGAATAATAAGTTTAATCGTAGCCCAAGTGTAATTGCACGGTAAATATAATCACACATAAGTAATTAAATCTCGATAATAAATTCAAAACACCAAACGGAATTGTCATCAGACATTTGGGATAAAGCAATCCGCAAATGTAGTAAGCGTTATATTCACCGCAGTATCCAGATAACGTTGAAGAGAATACTTCACTCGTGTGAGCTAATTCCGCTAGAACCTATTACAGCCATAAAGCCGAGCGAGCACGTATAAACACAGACATTACCAGCTTCTCATCTCGCACTGTGCTCAGAGTTTACGCCCTAGCGTTTGAGCTTTGCGCTCGGTGCACATGAGCTACCCAAAACGAGACCTAACTTCACTTAGATTACTTTGGAAAACCATTGAGATAGATTTATATAGGGATTCAATTTGTCAAGGTGTTAAGCCGATATGGCCCAGTAATTCCGAGGTTAATCTATGCAAAATAATGATATTCCACTGAAGAGAAATTATTAACTTATAGCATCTTTGCTTTAATAAAAAGTAAATAAATACAATAGATCAGTTTTAGTGAACCTATCTTAAATATATTGACCAGTTTCATTCGACGGTGTAGCCTCTTGTTCAGGATCATATCTGGCCATCGTCTCAATTTAGAGTCGTCCCTCCTACTACGAGCATTATTTTAGATGAGCGTTTGTTTGTATACTGTTTTATAATTTGCCTTTGTAATACCCATGCTTTATTCTACTGTTCGTGTATGACATTAACTTATAATATTACGACTCCTAAATAATTCGACAAGACAAATTTTTGTTGTGTAGAACACGCTTTATTTTCTTGGTTCATCCATCAAATTTATATCCATTGTGTTACTTATTGTTGTCTGAAATGTGCCTAAGCTTTGTTGAAGTTAGTTGGGTCACAGTTTTGATGTTTCCTTATGGGACATATTTTACAAACAAAGTTTCTTACGTTCATTGTTCAACTCGCTATATCGTTAATTCTTTATACTTTGTTTCTGTCCCACGTTCTTGTTCCTGAATAATTTCCTGCAAAAAGGTGTCATAGCTTATTTCTTAGCGTTTTCCTGAATGTCGCATGAATGTTCTAATTTCCATGCACTTATCGAGGACAAACAGTTTGAATTTGGATAAATATTTGCCTAAATAATACATCTTGTGCAACTGACTTAAGAATTTCCATAATATTTTTAGCTGACAGGAAAGTCCTCCGATCTATTAGAACAAATATAATGGTAAGTCAATAGAAGAATTACTTAAAACTACAATAAAAATACCATAACAACGTAAGAATACAGGCCGAAACTTTTGAGATGGAAACACTTTAAGACGACATTTCTGTAACACGAACACAGGTCTATGTACGAACGAGTGGCGGCAAGTGCGGCTCGAGGACCTCGGAATTCTCGCAGGTTTGAAGTTGGCTAAGATAGAGTCACTGTTTCTGGAAAGCAGGGTCATTGGATTAGGTCAAGCTAGGTTTGCTGTCGAGATTTTATTACATTTAATACTATGTTAAATCTACTGAAATATTCTGACGATTTCACTATTTATTTTTGCGAATTTTCAATCAAGTAGTCGCTATTTGTGATTGTTACCTTTACCTATGGCATGTAAAATTTATCGATAATCAATGTGATTGTGTGATGATTTGACTTTACCAGCAACTTATAACTTCTCGAACACTGCTTGCTGAGTTACTACATCACTTAAAAGTGCAAATATTGCTTTTAACCGTCTAAAGTGACCGTTACTCTCCATATAATAAGACTGGGATAGGACCTTTTGTATAAATAAGATTCGTTTTACTTAAATGCTGTTAGTATTGTTGATAATCCTTTCTCTTTGCTTACACATGTACGCCTCCGTAACTCTTTAGTAAACCATATTAATTGCAATCCCAAAATTTTCATCACACTGAACAGAGGGTACGTCCAATGTCGATCCCTGGCCCAGTATAGATCCGTGCTACAAAGGCTCGAAAGATACCGATCCGAGAAAGGATTCCGATCACGTCCATCCCTTCCTAACGCCGTCCCGCTCGTTTCAGGAGCGGTTTCAGCGGAATAATAAACGAATGCCGTTGAATCTGTAACGTTTGTCTATGGATGGTACTTGGTGAATACGTGAGTATGTTCGACAGGTATTTCATCTGCTAACTGGCGTGATCGTGCTTAGAGACCTTGATTGCAACCGGAGATAGTTTGTTCGATTCCCACCCAGAACAAAAATTTGTGTGATGAGCACATTCGTTTGTTCTGTGTCTGGGTGCAATAAATAATATCTGTGAATTGTGTAATGTCTTTTTCTTCTGTTGTCTTGTCTCGGTGATACATCCGGGTCCGACCTTTTGACGTGTCCTCCCATTGGCAACGCTCGTGAAACGCTACTAGCGATCACTCATCCAAGTGCCAAGGCTTAGCAGGCCTTAGCACCATGCCTTTAGTGGCGGGGTGAAATCACCGAGGGGAAATCGTGCCCATGAGTCCAGCACGGGTAGAGAGGGAATCCTAGAGGCCCGAAGGCCCAGACGCGACCAGCGTTGCAGCGTGATGTGGTGACGTAGTAGTAAGTGCCAATATGCAACCGTCTAACAGCTACAAGCGCTTTAAGTAATATAATAATAATAATAATAATAATGACATTATAAAGAGTAAAGATTTGTGTGTGTGTGTGTGTGTGTGTATGTAACGAATAGGCTCAAAAACTACTGGACCGATTTCAAAAATTTTTTCACCATTTGAACGCTACATCATCACTGATCAATATAGACTATACTAGCTTTTGCACGCGACTTCGTCCACGTGAAATACTGTATTTCGCAATAAAAGTATCCTAGGAAATTAAAATGCTGCCCAAAGTCAGTATTCCGCGCGGACGAAGTCGCAGACAAAAGCTAGTAAGGAATATTTTTAATGGACAAAATGGTTTGAATTGATACGATTCTTACCGGCCACGTGAAGGTATTACTGTTAAGCATGTCGTCTTACCGGTCGTGGTTATTTATGAGACGCAGCCTTATACTCGTTGATCAATGAAATGGACCGTCACATGTTAAATCAGTACATAGTATAAGACAAAGTCGCTTTCTCTGTCCCTATACCCCTATGTATGCTTAAATCTTTAAAACTACGCAACGGATTTTGATGCGGTTATTTTAAATAGATAGAGCGATTGAAGAGGAAGATTTATATGTATAATAACATTTGTATAATAATATACGCGCGGGACGAAGCTAGTATATATTGAGTGTAAAACTCAATAATAGAAAGTTTGTGGCCTTACTATAAGTAGTTATTACCGACATTTTCTCTTAGCGCAATATATGTACATGGATTAAGATCGAAAATTAATCTCAATACGGAAGCTGTCCACGAGGAAATCTTTAACAAAGCACTCGCCAATTTCGAGCAAAATATGTCACTGAAGGCTAGAACTCTGGTCACGTACCATGTGCCATGTTTATTTTCCTGTTCACTGCAATATGGGCTTTGTCGTGCATAAAATAAAACTCATTTTTAATTGTCAGTACATTTTGCATAGACTCGATCTTGGAGTGGCGGGAAGCGTGGCATATTAATAACGATTCACGTATGCAATCACCGTTCAAGAAGACATAGGCAAGGTGGAAGAAAGGGCATGGAATGTCAGCTCTGTTCAAGGTTACCCGCTCGGTATAAACCGACCGAATCTAGATAACGCTTCGTACGAATTAACGCGCTGTATTCAACGAACAATAACACACAGCCGTGTTGTCTCTTGTAATTGCTCCGTGTAAACGTTGATGAGTTCTTAGATGGTAAATATATATATGTTTAGTACTTGAAGGTTGTTTGTGAAATGTCAGGGTTTTTTTCTACTATCTTCATTGGCAGGTTTTAGTTCGCTAAAGTTGCTATTGTTTTTATATATCTCGTGATTGTTTAACTATATACTTTATATACGTTCACGTGTATCAATTTATCACCGTGTATATGATTTATAGACCAATATAAAGTTTTAATTAAAAATTTATTTCAATCATAAAATGTACATTATTACCTGTATGTCACTTGTAATCATTGATTGAACAAATCCTACGGAAATTATAAAATACATATTTGAATCGTCCGTTTCATTTTGTTTACATTACTATCATTAAACGAGTTAAAAATATTAAGCAAGTTTGAGTTTTATCATTTTACAGCTGTTTTTAACCGACTTCAAAAAAAGGAGAAGGTTCTCAAATCGTCTGTATTTTTTTTTTATTAATGAAAAATCGGTAAAAGCCACCGTGTGATGTTTTGTACCTATCTATTTCGATGAAGTTGCAATAGTTAGCAGTTCAATTAATGGGATTGAGAATAAATAGAACTTTATATAGGTTTCAAATTCTCTATTTACTTCCTCTCCAATGGGTCTAAATTCTGTCCTCTCTACGCACGTATGTACGTAGATATGTACATTTTTAGTATTAAATAAATGAAATCTAATGTCGATTGCGAAACCACTGCATTCTATTCATATACACCTCGTACAGGGAAACTAATAAATTTCATATAAAACATATGCACTTCACAGCGAATTCCACACGACCATTAAAGTTATTTTATAGCGCACTTTGCAAACGAATGCACATGTGTATATAGAAACTAAAGGACTACCACATTTTTTGAATAAAATTGATGTTAAATGTTAATTTATTTGCAAACAAAAAGAAACATCTCAGCTATGTATAATTACAGTGTTGATCGTCATCCGATTTGATCTGTGCGTAAGGTTATGTACATAACCTCGCGTATTTGGTCCTGCGGAGCGGGGATATCGTCCGTAATATGTAAATTAAGTTACAGCGGCCACGGTCGTCTTTTGTTTATGCTTTTACCAATGGCGGCAAATTTTCAGGAGCGTTCCGTTGCGTAAATGACAAGCAATTCGTTTAGTTCGTAATGTCAGCTAGTTCGCCTGGTGGCTTAGCTTTCAGTCTTTCAGCCCGAGGTTTGAATTCACTGGTCATTACATTAATTAAATGTAATATCCTTGTTATTATTATTAATAAAAGCTTTCGTTTAACTACACTTTTATGTGTGTTCTGGAATTTTGCGATCAATATTTCACCGACGTTCGCTAAAGCTGTTCCCATGAAAACACAATATATATTTTTCATATTTGTTATAGTATTAACGGCTACATTGACTAATTGTGAATTAACAACTCGCTTATACTAAACGAATGCTCGCAAGTCGTGGCCAAGTATGAGTTGTATCGATGCGGAAAATCATCACGATGATGTAACTAATATAATAAACTATGAACCGCTGACGCTACTAATGAAATGTGTATTTATAAAGTCTATTCAATCTGCATCTGACTGGCAATTTGCTTTTTTAATCTATATTTTTATTTTCACCAGCATTTTACTTCAAATATATGATTTAACTTCTATTCGTACGCCGTAAAAGGCAAAATATGGCTTGAACTAGTAGACTTGTAACATCTTTATATGTACACATATTTGTGCAAAT
>DWDX01004701.1:0-11347 GCA_018245675.1 Agara michaeli | reverse complement strand
GCTGATTGTAATTCAATGCGTGTCAAGAGCGCGGCGGGACCTTGAAATCTTTGATTTTGTTACCGTAACTGCTGTTGCCGAGATAATTGGCTTGCAATTGACGAGATTGAAATGTTGATAATCTCATAATCGTACAAAAACAGTTGCGAAACGGCATTAATCATAAATTATATCGACACGGAAAGAGCCGTAGCTCGGATTTAAATTTAAACTTAAAAGTATTAAGCAATCAAAAGATAAATGGATAAATATAATTGCTTTAAAATGTGCAACCACGATAGCGTCTGTCCATTCATCCATGGACAAATGGAACATACAAATTTAATAGCTTTAAAACGTGTAACCGCGATGCAGTCTGTACTTCCATAACGATGATGTATGCAAGCTCCCCGTACGGACGGCATATCAAGTAAAAATCGATGTTTGAATGTAGCAGACTGCAATTCATTTTGAAGATAAGCGTTTTAAAAAATTTTGATCCCGACAAATCTCATTACAGCCTGCAATTTGAATCACGTTTTACGAATATTATAAACTTGTACACCGGCAATGAAAAAAATCAGTCTATATTAACATAATTACCTCACGACACTACAGCAAGCCTTCAGTAGAACATCTGAAGTAGGTACAGCGATATCCAAGATTATCACCTGAAATGAAAATAAAACTCGGTAAGTTCAAAGTCAAGATTCAATATTGTTACCTTGCAACAACCGGAACTGACTGCTTAAGGTGTGATCCGTACTAAGGAAACGCTCATAAAAGTTCGCCACAATCGGTCACCAATAGAAGTGGCAACCGCAACTTCCCTGCCCCTGCCCCCACCTCTAACTAGGGTACGTTGAATTACAAAAATTACGCAATCTGTTGTAAAGTAATAACACGACAAAAACTTATGTAATTCTCACCATCCGTTCGGCGATAGATGAATATATTGAAAAAAATCAGTAGGTATATATAAAGCAATATAAACTGAGATCAATCCGGGACAATCATCAGTGTTACGGTCCTCTTCATGCTGAATTTAGACAAAAAAAGACGCATTTACGCAACAGATTATGATTTTACGCAAATCCTATCCAACATATAATAGGATTTTTACCCACTAACACATCCAACAAAATAATCTACCTGGCAACACCGCGGGCCACAACTAGCGAATACATAATGGTCGTAACTTACTCGTTAATATTCGTGTAATTTTTATACATTAAACGAACTCTTGAAAGATATATTTAATAGTGTAACCTTAAAGCAGCGTAATGACGTTAAATATTTTTATGTGAGGTTAAATATGATACGTAAGGTTAATTATGATTCGAACCCTTTAGAATACTTTACATTTTAGGTACAACGCCATCTTGTAATACCTCGATACAACTGTTATTTTTCATACCCAGGACTAAGTGTTCTTACGTTAAAATTCATTGTAGTACCTTCTGTTCTTAAATTATTATGAATCAACATAAAAAGATAATTATAGTTGTAATGATATAAGTATTTAAATCAACAATTAATTCAAACAGTAACTTTCAAGCAAGTGTCTCAGGCGATCGATAGTTTCATAGTCGAACCCGGCATAGTTGATTAGAGTCAGCACACAATCTGTTGCCTGTCCCGGATTTAACTTGAGGGGCGGCAATTTATCTAGCGGTTGCCCATCTGCTTGGTCATCGGTTTGCATAAATTACGAACGTCCCGCACATATGAGAAACTTTGAAGTCAATGTTTGTTATAACTAACAAATGCTACTATATCACCTACTACTCGTATTAGGAAAGATATTTTGCTTTAAATTCCGATTAACCTAATTTACAGTACAAACACTCTTTATAGACAAATGGTTTAGTCATAACTGTCATAAGTCATAGCTACATATGTTGGCAAAGGTATATAAATATTGTAAACAAGACAGGAAAATTTTTATAGTACATACTCGTATATACAAATGTTTCTATACTGTTGGAGAATGGAACCAGGCATTAAGTTTGTCATTTGTCGATTATTTAATAACAGAAACTTCGATCTACTTACGAGTATACTTCCTATTAATGTTATAAAGGGAGTCGCTCGAGTCGAAAATTCAGCCCCATATATTTTGTTACCTTATACATATATCAACGAAATATCATTAGTATTAATGACGAACATCGTGACACAACTTCACCTGACACCAAGGTACGCAGAGCCTGTACTATGGGTATCAGACAACCGATAAACTACATATTTACATAACTTTATAAGTACATACGTATGTAGATAATTGTGCACTCAGACACAGAACACATGCTTGTGCTCAACCTATGACCCTGGCAGTCTTATTTCCTAACCATATTACCAACGGGCCCGTCAATTCTGAGTGAACGTTTTTGATCAATAATTTTTAGCTTCGCATTTCGTTACGGCCATTTTATTCATCACGGCTCCGTAAAATTTCATGTATCACATTACACAATTGCAACAAGCGAAGTCTACTTCTATTATTCGATTACCATTTTTACGATTCCTGTCGCCATTTTGGGTGACTTAGTGATGGGCTCCGTGTACGGTCCGGTTATGGCCGATATTAATTTACTAACATGGCGGACAACAATGCAGCAACTGGCACGATTCCAAGCAGTATCTCTGTCACGAACTAAATTCTACCAAAATGTATTCGACGCCCAATAAGCAACTTAGCTCATAAGAAAATAACTATTGTTCTACATAATGACTGATGACTTTGCTATGGCATTAAGTAAACTTATAACGTTAGACAACTATAATAATCACTAAAAGTTGATTCTCAGTTTACCGTCTTCAAGCAAGCAATTTTTAGAAAAACCGTGGGTACCGAAACTCAAGAGAATAATTGTAAACATCTCGTATTTGTGGTTTGATGATGTTTTTGGTAATGAGTAAAATGATATATGATAATTTTTTATTGCGTTACTAGTGGAAAATTGTTGGTTTTTATTAAAAGGCCGACTTATTTTTGAAATAAAAAAACAATTATAAGACCAATAAGTTATACCTATAAACACAAGCCTTTGTTAAAAAAAATCCTTTTTATGTATAAAAGTTTTCGTTATGAAGAACAGAAATTCTTACAATCACTACTTTCTGTAAACATCAATTTAGTAGGTAATCTTATGATTGGCAAAAAATCGTCTAATTTTTTTGCCAATGCCAATTATGTAATTTGTAAATAAAATATAATGTAATATAAGTATATGTAATACAAATCTCAACGTCTGTAACTTAGTATGTATGGGGCAACTTTACGTATAAAGAATCTGTTTCATGGTCGCGGTCGCCTTAACCGGCGCGAAGTAATAATTGTTAACACCATCAACCTTCGTACTTGACCCAACAGTCAAGGTGAGGATTCATTTTTAACCACTTCTCTCTGTGCGTGGTTTTCACGTTATCTTCGATTATTCATAGTTTAGCAATAAACTATAGTTTAAACTTAACCTATTGAAAGTAATTCTCGGGTGTAGTAGCTACTGAGTTACGATCGAGATTTCCTGGATAGCGTTAAAGTCAAACCTGTATGGTCGTTATATACCTAACATACGCTACACCTTGTCAGGGGTACTCATGGCAGTACAAATCTTTCGACACGAAAATCGGACACTAAACTATAACACTCACCAACCCGCATTGAAGCAACGAAGCGAAATAAGTAACCAAGCCTTCACCACTTGTGGGCCATACGAAGCCAACAGTCAAAAATTATTGGGTTGCAACCAAGTAGATTAAACAACACTTTAACTATATGTTTCTTTGTTACCCACAATGTATGATAAGTCGTTCCAGATAAATAGAATTACTACTACAAAACAAGAACTTTCAAGGATAATTTTAAAATAGAAAAATTTGGTTTTCCAAAAATAAGATCTAAGCAGTGCAACCATTGAAATATCCAAATCGCAAAAATAATGGATATCATAATAATTTTGTACAACTAAGGTATAATTATAACATAAGCGTAGTTAGCTGAATTGATTGTAGATCTCTTTATTTTTTTCTTACTCAATGTTAAGTGGCGCGGATCCAGAGTTCTTGACACGTCGAGTCGGATACAGGCGAAATCAAGCAGTTACATAAAACTTTACGAGTAGCGCACTATACATGCGAACGGCCGCATCCCAGCAATTACATTTTACTCATGAATATAGACTACTCGTAGAAAAAATGAAAATACAGCGGTACTTAGTCGTATTGAAGACGATTTCTAGCTTTCAAGCGATATTTATGCGTATACACTGAGCATTCGTTGCTAAAGACCGATTCACACGTGATCGAATGTTGCGTTACGTTAATATTTCAAGAGAACCATGACCTTTAAATCGACTTACGAAGCTCATTGGTCATACGTTATATAAGCCGCACTAGTTTCACGAGATCGGTTTATACAAATAAAAGGTAGCAATATTTCCACACAGCAATTGCTCAACTGGTTAGTTTAAAGCAGGAAGAAACAAGCACACGCTTTTGAAATTGAGATTTGCCTTGATATTACCCACACAGAGCGCGACTGAGACATATTGCCGCAATAATTATTCTTTATTAACACCAAATAGTTACAATACCTTTTAGAAACTAAACGTCGCTTCAAAGAGCATCTAATTCTAAAGCGTTAAAAGAGGATTTAATAAAGAAATACCGAAGAGTGTTTCGAGAAAGTTAGAAGATAATAAATCTAGAGTAGAAATAAATTCTTTTACCAATATTTGCAATATCAATTTGCAAACAGAGAGCACTGTGCCAGAAATTCATCGGATATAAATCTTAAAGCGGAATGTCGCTTTAATAACGAAAATGGTTCGAAACGTTCTTGGCTTGAACGTTTACGTCAGAAAATCTGAAAAGACAACGAGAAAAGGAAGCTCAAAATGTCATAAGCGTCGGAGTGTGTACTGTCGTAGTTTTAAATGCCAATATCAATTTAACGCGCGAGACGTCATCAGGGTGAGTTGGGTGCGCGCCAAGCGGCGATGTCAAGCCAAGTCGCGGCAGGGATGGGCGGCAAACAAGGCACTCTATTATGAAACGCATATACGTATCTTCCCGCACTATAAGTTATGCCACCGATTTGTGCTTTCATCGTTATAAGTTACCCAATGGGGCCGTTTTATGCTTCCAACGTTATAAGTTGCCCGATCGCAGCCAATTCGCACAGCTGGCCGGTATGTCGTATGGCATCGTGAATCAACCGGTTACTCGATAACTAAACTCTCGAGTGAAATCGCTTTTGTTACTTAACACCTCTACTAGTTGTACCCCTTTACAATTATTGTTGAAAGAAAACGTACTTCAGCATTAACCTATAGTTATTCCAAACATTAATAAATCGCCACTCAATTGTCGTGGTCAAAATGGTGAAGTTTATTTGTTTCGGCTTATCTGTCAACATCTAAAATGAATATGCCTCATATAGCGAGGCAACCTACATCAACGCGGTCATCGGCCGCATCACGCGAACGTGCAATCAAAAAACTATAGGCAACTCAATGACCCTAAGCCCAAAACGGACAAATTATTATAATTTCCGAAATGTTCTCACAAAATTCTTCGCCTTCGAGGAACAGTAAGTGTTTCCTTAAGTTTACTTCAGTTCGTTTTCATGGAAGAAACTAAGAAATATTTCAATGTTTCCAAAATATCACCTCTAATGGAATTCTAATTGAATAATGTGCTTGACTAGTTTGGTAATCACAAATGTATGAATATTATGACGAAATAATGTTGGATAGAAAGCAATAAGTAGCAGGGAAGAAGCAACTCCATAGTAGTATTATAAATGCAAAAGTTTGTCCTTCTTTCATGTCAAAATGGAGGAACGGGTCTATGTGATTTTTGTTAGGGAGATAGTTCAAGGGCTGGAATGACGTAAGCTACGTTTTAATCAACTAACCGCAATAGATGGCGTTACGGGCACTACATCTATATGATGAGAGAACAATATAAATTATTTTGACCACGATTTCGAAGTCTCGGATAACAGCTAATGTAACATGTGCATATGACATACGAACCTGAACCGAAAAAAAACATGAATAATGCAATCAAGCATAATAATGCTTCTGTGAGCAATTACTTTTTAAAGATATGTAATAACATAAGCACTTTCATGTTAGACATAAAGTGTTACCCCCATAGAAATGTACTAAAGAAGAAATAAAAATACAAATACATATCTAAATAGACAATAAAAACAAAAATAGCACATAATAAAAATAAATTAGTATCAAATAGAATTTCGTGAAGCCGAATTTTCATTTCCACTTCACAATACGCTTCACGACATAAAAAGATCGTATCTACGCGCAACTAATCAACATAAAGGATTTCCTCCAATTTATTACTAGATTGAGCAACCGAAACGGCACTGCCGTAGCTATCCACTTGTATATACTACAAAAGGCCAAGTGAGTACTTAGACAAATCGTGAGTGTGCGACCTTTTGGCTAATGTCAGCTATTTCAAGTTGTACCAATACCCAGTGATAATCATAAAAGTCTAACTAAATATATTACCGTGTTGCAAAAGGGTACAGCAGTACTATCAGAAACAAACACGTTGGCATGCAACAATACACACTGAGTCCGTATTTTATTAGTGTAAATCTTATATCTCGCGCAATTTTGCTTAGATTTTTGATTCCACCACGAGAACAAGACAGTGGTAACTTTTCTGCAAATATCGAATCAGTAAGTCTGAACATCATAGAAAGGCTATTAGCAGCGAGACAGTTGTAGGTGAGATTCGTTCTATTCTGTGAAGAGTGTCCACTAATGGAAAATGTTGAAAAGAATATTTATGCTCCGGAAGGCACATGAACGGGTCGATCAATATCATTAACTAACAGTCGATACAGCTAGTCGGAGAGCTAACATTTTTAGGGGTTGTTCACTATTCCATGATCCGTCAATCAACGTTTCAAAAAAAAATTCCAAGCCTTGTCCAGTCCAAGCTAGAAACTTGAAATTAATGATCTACGTTGTACATAAATAAAATCAACACTAAAGAATACTACAAGAACTATAGATACTTCGAAAAACAGGCCGAAACCACAAAACAGAAACATTTCAGAATAAAGTGTTGTAGTGCCGTAAGGAGTGTACTGGTAAAGGAATTTAACTCGACAGGACTTTATTTAGTATTCACTATCTCAGTGCTATTCACGTACACACTGCATGAGCTCAACCACGAGCATGCAATTACGCACTACTAATGATCCGGACCCTGAGCATTCATGAAAAGAACTGATTGAGTGGCACTCGCTGCACGTTTGTTACGTCAGTTAAATCCCCGTAATTATTAAGTTCAAAGTTACGAGTGAGTATTCTCTTCGAGTATTTTCGGGTTGAGCACTGAGTTTCTTTTTTTTCAGAAGATTCACGAAAGCTCCTTTACCGCACCAGTATTACAAGATTTTTATAAAATTATTTTATGTATGAAAACTTCTGCAAAATCAATGATTTCAAAACATTTACAAATTACCATTTGCCTAGGATTTTTTAAAATCCATTATTTATTGTTCGTTTGGCACAATACTTTACAGAAATTGATGGGCTTTGTTTTTTAAAAACCAAATATTACTTTTTATTGCATAAATATTTGTGTTAAAAATAAGGAATTACAAAGTAAAAGCGGTAGTATTTCCAAACAGCATAAATAAATAATAACCCATTTCATACGTTTTATTACTTTTTCCTCTGATTTCCAAATTGTAAGTAAAATACATACTTGGAATTTGCGTCAGCGTCATCATTACTATATCACACCGCTCGTTAAAGGGCAAAATTTCATCGTCGGGTCTATTGTTAATCATCATCGCATGAACCATTTCCCACACTCGTCTTTGTCTTATATATTACCAATGCAATGTGTCATGTGATTCTTACTTGCCTGTTTGTCAAGCTATATAATATTTTTTTTTGAAATCTTTGTGATAGATAGTTTAAAATAAATACTACTTCGCCTGTTAGATATTCTATTGCTCCTGAATACACTAGGTTTCTCAATGTTCATCAAGATCGTTATTTCAGAATCAACCTGCTATTCCGCTATGTACACAGTCAGTCGGGATCGCGATATTTGGTTTTGATCAGAGATTACAAATTTAAACAGCCGATACATCAGCCGAGTTTCACTTTGATATAAATGTATGTACCTATATTTGAATGTAAACAATTGAAGTCTACGATCGATGTAATAATAAGCCTAAAATCACTCATCATATTTTTTTAAGTTGATACATTTCGGAAATAGTAAATTGCATTTTTTTACTTTTCATTCGAGGCACATTAAAAAGTTAACTTTGCACAAATCTAAAACGTTACATAAAAGGAACAAATATTGAATAATGTTGTTTTTGAAGACCCGGATGCTCAATTAAACAAACAAGTGGTCGAAAAGATAGTAAAATATGCCCCAAGTAAATTGCAAAGACATACTTGGATAAGAAGATGCAAGACAAAAATTGAACGCCATAAAATAAAAAAACATACTTACTAATGGTTGAAAACCCAAGCCGATTTCATGCACAACTAATCTATCATGTTTATGAATAATAATTAACACCAAGGGCGTGAAAAAAGGTCTAAGTGCGTCCTTATTTGCCACTTTACAATTATAAAATAAAAAATGTAGGTAAGCTGTGATATAAATAGCGCTCAATTATATACTTGGATCCATTAGAAGACCGGGTCGGGCCATATTATAATAGTGTTGGGAGCAAATTACTTCCGAGTCGCCACACGCGACTGAACCTCCACGCGAGCCTTCAGCCTTCATAACGTATTAACTAACACTTGTTATGAAACATTTTCGCAAGGTAGGATCAGCGTTGCCATTCGAATGCATTATTACGAAAATTCGTATTTTGCCTTCAATACATGTAGACTGCTCTTTAGTTTCTGTACTCACTTCATTCGCGCGAAATAATAGTAATAATCTGCAAAATATTTAATGGTAGCAAAACAGTACGAGACAAAGAAATATACATTTATACTTCTAAATTATACACACAAGTACTAACAAGCTTTGTGTTTCATACTCTTTCATTAGACATTCTATTAATTGGGTTCTTCTATTAAAATGTTATTGTACAAATTTTTAAATCACAATATTTGACCACTAAAAGCTGGAATAAAACATTTTTAAATGTTCATGTCGCTTTACAGTATTTTAAAATCCAGTGGTAATGCCTGAAAATGCCCAAAAATTTTCCCAGAAATCATAAATAAATAAATGTATACACAAATGTATGATTTACAGTCTAGCCTGCTGGTTTTTGCCATGAAATATGTTCAATATATACGAACACAATGTATAAAAGGCACATTTCTCAAGGTAACCTTCGGACGATTTAACTGTATTATTGAGAAGCGGCAGAGCAATATAATAGGCGCTACGATAACTCTTACTTAGCACAAAGTGTTTCTGGCTCTTAGCCAAGGTTCGCTACAAACTGCTTTTTGATGAAACATAGGATATATAGATAGATATCTATAGGCCTAAATCTCATGCTGTAATGACCGGGTCAAAGAATAATTAAAGCAACATTTCATTTTATGAACTTCAGAAACGCCAAATATTCGAAAGATCGTTTCGTTCCACAAACTTTTAAACAGAAACTAGCGTAAACATTGCTTTCTCATCAGAAGGAAGCCAATCTGTACTATTTAACGACAATGTAAACCGTTAAAATGACGAAGGACCATTAAGCTTTAATTCTGACGTTATATTACAGAGTACACTGAAATATACTCAGAGTAAAATAAACCAATCCGTTCGGTAGACCATGGATAATTTGAAATGAAATGTGTTAAATCAGAAACATTAGTTAATTACATAAACGATCGTTCTGGTGTTGACGTGCTTCACTATACTTACATATACGCTTCAACCATTCCAATCATTGATCAGACAACTGCCTCGACCGAAAAATAAATATGTTTTATGTTTATATATTCCAAATTTTACCTATATTAACGGAATCAAGACCTTTGTTTATATCTATGACACCATGTATAGAATTACATACGAGTTCAACAAATTCTTTAACTTATTGATAACTGCATTATTATTTCACAATTATACCTATGTTTCTTTTTATGACGAAAATGAAAGGCTCGCTAGTTTTGTGAAACTGCGAACTCATCTGATCAGCCTATCTATTAATTTTTTATGAGTCAACTGTTGAACGAACTTTGATGGAATTTAGTAGTAGTTTAGACAAAGGACGTGGACCACAACGATACCGCGGGTAAAATCTAGTGTAAGTTTGTAAAAAGAATAAACGCAAGGTCAATTACATCTAGAATTACAAGTTCATTGAACTAAGCGCTGCACATTCACCAACTAATTAGATTTCCGCAGTAATAGAACTTCACAATCAAGATCTTTAAGGAACAGCAAACTACTTCCGTAATTAGCTCAAAACGGATTAGTACCTTGTATGTCTTCATCCCCTCATTCGGTTATTTACTATAATAAATTGATAGAATACAAAAACTAATTTTCACGGTTCGCGGCTAAGCTACAGCTTAACCATAACACTTTCGATTATGACTTTGTTTGAAATTAGGGTTGTGTGTCGTTACAATTTTAAATTAGTGATATGCACAAAATTTCATCTCAATCATTCCTGTGTTCTAACGTATTGATGTTTAGCAACAGTAACAAGCTAGCACTCGTTACCGGACCGTAACAGTCAGTAGGTACTGAGATTGTAAGAGTTTAATCTATATTAAGACGAGCTATAAAAAGAAATCAGGTCGCCAGTGTTGGATTACCTTAAATGTTTGAACGATCAACGACGGACAGGTACGGAACTGTATTTGGTATTCAGACATGTAAATTATGGAGCGAGTCTTTTGTACTTAATAATTTTATATAGTATTTTACTAGGACTACACTATTTTAAAAGTTAAAGGGACCAAAAAGTATTCCATACTCCATACAAACGCAGTAATAATCTTTAGCTATATAAATATTTCTTTACTAGCTGTCCCGGCGAACTTCGTACAGCCTCAGAATAAATAAATAGTTTAGTTACACCACTACCTGTACCGATTTTAATCATATTTGACGGGACGTACATCATATCACGTTTGATAGGTAAGAATTTATATGAAAAATTAAATTGCTGTTATTACTTATTTCCTCCGAATTCTTCCTTATTTTCTCACCTTTTAAACCCTCCCTGGATCTCCACGAATATTTTAAAACCAAAATTTGCCCAATCGGTGCAGCCGTTCTCGAGTTTTAGCGAGACTAACGAACAGCAATTGATTTATATATATATATAGACTATTTTCCATTATGTACGCCACTACGTATTACTTATGTA